>CAEFZX010016998.1:0-30455 GCA_903066825.1 Alfaro cultratus
TCAGATCAGATCACCCTCCACCAGCAGCCTGATGTGTGTGTGTGTGTGTGTGTGTGTGTGTGTGTGTGTGTGTGTGTAATTTTTTTTTTTGTTTTTCATTTTTTAGTTAGTGTTGCTACCTTAGTGTATTTGTTGAATGAAGTATTTTAACTAGAAGAATGAGTCATTTTTGTTATGAAACTCTTAAGCGTCAGAAGTTGTCTGTCATTACTTCTGTACATACTCTGTATATCTACCCATGTTTTCAGAGAAACAACAAAAATAGGCCAGAGCTAACTTTTTCATACTCTAAGCTGAGTTCACAGTAGCTTCCTGTGTTTCCTGTGACACATCCCCCTTCAAATAACAACCTCCATCTCAGCCGAACCATTGCTGGAAACTGTGTTCACTTTCAAAATCCTCACAGAAATAAAGACTCAGAAAGACTGTTTTTAAACAAGCTCAAACATGATTACTCGCATGTATATTTTGAATTTCCCAAACTGACTAAGCTCGATTTGACATATAAGAGGCTTAGATGTTTTCCCTCAGTGAAATTAAGATGATTCATCAGCCACACTCACCAATAAGGCTTTCATTTCGAAATGGGCACTGTCTACGTCTTGAGGCATCTCTGTAGGTGTAGTATACCTGCCAGTAAATACAACGAATATAGAAACACGAAAACCACAGAAACATCAGCAAAATATCACCCAAAAAAAATCACCTTTTTAAAAATCTGAATGGCGCTCACCTCTACACACACACAGGGCAGCAGATAGGGGATGGTGATAACAGCTGAGCGGCTCTGAAACAAAAAGAATGCACAAGCAGAAAGAGGATGTAAATAAATAAGATAAATGTTATTTTTATTGTGATGAACGGGCCTCGAATGCTCACTGTAGTTAGTGCTTGCCCGTTACTGCAGTGGCCAGTATAATCTTCATAACACCATTTGACTTTCACCGGGTCTCCAGAATCCACATGGACTGAAATGGTTTTGGACGACTTATTCACAGACAAGCTGAAGTTTGGCCGAGGAGCTAAGTCAGACAAGAAAAACAAAACAGCAGCAGGATGTGAGCCAAAATGGTGGGATAATGGATGAAAATGAAGGAAAACCAAAATGTAAAGGAATGTATTAATACGCTTTCTTTACATTTGTTTGTTATGAAGTCATTTATACTACTATGTAGCACCAATCAACCTCCAAAATCTGACGTTTTCTGCACATATGCAAATGCACACTTTTCATTCTTCTAACCAAAACTGCTGAGAAAGGCCTTCATCCCTTATATGGCAAGTTTTTATAAACCATTAGACTACGTGGAAAGAAGCTTTCATCCCGTATGATGGTTAGATGGGTAAACCATGAATAGATGCATTTTTTATTACTCTAATCCTGAAACTGTTAATGTAGAAGAACTTCAATACATAGCAAAGCATGTCTTAAAGTTGATGATGTTACTCTTCTAGTTTATATCTGTTTGTCTTATTTAATTTGAAGTAGCACACTTTTCAAAACTACTTATGACCAAAACAAGCGTAAGAGAGTGTGGAAAGGGTGATATCAGAGAGTCAGAAACCAGATAAAAGAAGGGAGACAAAAGCATGATAAAAGATTATATGACAAATTCAAAATACCTCACCTGGAACAACGTAATGAACACTGCAGTTTATCGATTTTGAGCTGTACGACACAAAAACGTTCTTTCTAGAGTAAGCTTTGAAGTCAAACTCCAGCTTCCACTGAAAAAAAATACCCAAAAAGATAAGCACCAAAAAATGTTTTTATATTTGCATAATCCTGTTTGTATTACATTTTAGTCAATAAAAATATTTAAGTAGTTACCAGGTGAGAGTTCATCGAATTCTTGCAATACCTGCAGGCTGTACAATCACTCTAGGGTGCAATGAAAGATGTCATCATTGTAAACAGTATATAAAACATTACAAACTGTGATATTATGACAATGTAAACAGTATTCAGAGGCAATGAGAACCTTTATTTTGTGGTTCTTGTTCAGCCTGAAAACATCTTTATAGGTTCCTTCCATTTCAATCTGAATCTGATGAAAGTCTGGAAGACAGCAGTTTGAGAAACCTTTCAGTAACTTCGTCAAATAAACCATGATGAAAGGTTGATGATGCCAAAATATTTACAGATCAATGTACAGCAGCACAAATAATTAAAGATTAAGTTACAGAACGTACCAGTAGAATTAATCCAAACGCAGGCTCTTATCGTTTCATAATATCCACTGCTTGTCTCTTTTGCTGGGTCAGAGGTCAAGTTTATGGGACAATGTCCCTGAACAACATCTGAGACAACTGTAGTGCAACATGCTGCCAACAAAAGATCAGTTACTGTTTTTGAAACTGGATTTTTCTGTCAGAAACTAGCTGTGAAATACAAAAAAGTATGTATTTTTAATTTCATTTTAAAATGCAAAATATTTCATTGAAAAACCAATACATTTTTCTAATTTGTGATCAAAAAAGGAATAAGAAGAAATCTAAGTTGTTATTTTTTAATAATATAACTTAAAACAATGAAAACATAAGCATTCTCTTCCTTCATATATTTTTACACCCCCTGCAACTCTTCAAGTGCTAGGAAAATATGGTACATCCTAATAAGTATATGAGGCGCATCCTCTGAATTGTGACTTTAACAGAAGTTCCAATATGGCGGCTGTATTTGCAGACTGTAGTGAAGGCTGCTGGCATTTACTACGTATATCCCACTTCTGACAGTTTGGACCTCATTAACTGTGTTGTAGCAGTGCAGCATATTCATTAGTAAACGTTTTGATTTAGTGTCTTAAAATGTGCATAAAACTGAAGGAAAACACAAAGTTGTGTTGCTATTAGTTTGTGACAGAACAGACAGCAAATCCAACTTTTTTCCAACTAGTACTCCTAACTGGAATGTGACCCAGGTCCGCCTTACTTAACCTCCAAACTTAGGTCACATTTTTATTTTACCCTATGTGTTATCATTCATGTACAGAGGAAACAGAGCCTCACACATTAAAGGATGGATGGCAGCTTAGGAATATGGAAAAAGCATTTAGGCTATTTGTCCTAAGCCTGTGAGCTGTTTGCATAAGCAAATAATAATAAAAAAGCTATTTAGATTTCAAGTAATCTTTTTTAATCACAAAATAAGAGGAATCAATGAGCAATTTTCTATTATGAATCAAATAGTGTCTAAAAATATCCATGATTGTTGAACTTATGTTGAAGAACATTTAATGGGAAATGTTTATAATAATAATAATAATAATAATAATAATAATAATAATAATAATAATAATAATAATAATAATAAACTCACCGATTTGAGGAACCTTCTGAAATTAGACAAACAACAGAAAATCAGTTCACAACACTTAAGTATAAAGTTACATGTATAAGGAAAAGGAGCATTCATAAACATATCATCTAGATATTTACGCCTAAATGAACCCAGAAGTGATTAAAATCCAGACGCTGTCATTAAATCCGTGCAGCCTCTCTCAGGTCAGGACTGTGTCTCACTCACCAGGCATTTGACCGAGGCAGCTGGCAGCACCTGCAGCAGCAGCAGCAGCATCAACACGGCGCTAAAAGTCATGTTATAACGGACTGAAACTCGGAGACACAGACGCGGTGATGTCTCCGTTAAACACGCCGCTGCTCCGACATGAAGCTGCGAGGGTTTCCGCTGGTCGCCGTCGCAGTTGCTTCTGGTAACAGCCGTCAGAGCGGCCGCCTCACTGGGGGTTTTCTTCCTCCTCCGCTGTACTGAGGCTTTATTTCCCAAGCTACTGTGGCGCTGAATGACTAAACACGAAGGCGTCATTTCCCCCCTCCTTTCTTTCTTTCTTTCTTTCTTTTTTTCTTTCTTTCTATCTTTCTTTCTTTCTTTCTTTCTTTCTTTCTTTCTTTCTTTCTTTCTTTCTTTCTTTCTTTCTTTCTTTCTTTCTTTTAGAAACAATCGTTCCCTCTCCATAAATGTCTCCATTGCTTTTACAGAGGTTTATAAAATATTCACACCTCTTAATTTCTTTGTGCCTCAAGTACTGTACATTAAGATTTTAAAGGACAGTATTGTACTCATTGTGATTCAATTCAATTCAGTTTTATTTCTATAGTCCAATAGCAACAAGTGTTGTCTCTAGACACTTTAAAATCACTTCAATTCAATCATGCATGCATTCAAATTGTTGCATATGAAAAAGCTTTGATCTTGAAAATGAAAACACCCTTTTCTGCCTACGCTTGTGTTTTGCATGCTGACTAGAAAGCTCAATTTTGTTTCCATCCGTACCTGTGTCCCCTATAGCGACCCGCAGGTTGAACCTGGTGTGGGTATTTCTCCCCATTCTTCCAAGCATCGATTTCAAATAAATTTTGTATCGTTTTCATGGAGAGCACGGATGTGAGCTTTCCTGTTGAGGAATTGTTCTGAGCTGCAGATTTCTGCATCTCCTCCAGAGTTTCATGGTCTTTCTGGCTGCTTCTCTTATTAATCCTTTCCTTGCACAGCATATCTAGGTTTACAGCCGTGCCATATTGGCCTTGTCTGATAGGGTTTGGAGTTGTTTCCTCTTTCCATTTAAACTTTGCAACCATTGTTTTACCTCTTAATATACAGGAAAAAAACAAGATGTGTTTTCATGTATGTCCTAGGAAGGTTTTGATTGCAGCGTTTTGCTTTTTGCTGCTTAGTGAATCCTCACATGAAAACATTTCTGCAAAAACAAACACTGAATACAGCCATATATAAAAACTCCTCCTGAGAAAAAAATGTAGACAAAGGGTAACCAAAACAAAAAGATGTACACATTGGTGTGTGTTTTGTCTTCGCTGCCAAACTTTCAGGGTTCATCTGAGGAACACTTTATCTAAATGTCAGAGTTTCTGGGAAAGACGGTGAATCTCAAGTTTCTCCCGGAGGCTACCGACATATTGCACTGCAGGTTTGTCTGGGCTGTTGGCTTGATATGACAGACTTATTGTGTAAAAGTTTGCAGCTCATGTCTAGTTTGATTTACGCAAAAGTATGTGACTGACTCAAGACAGCTTTTAATACAAAATGAGTACGTGCATATCTTCATAAAAACATAGCATAACATACCACAGAACTGTGGTGGTGTGGTAAAAATAATAATAATAATAATAATAATAATAAGACTCTCTCACTTAAGTTGGGTCCTAAAAACTTTTGAGAAGACAATTTAGAAGATTAACAAGTAGTGAAGAACGCACATCTTCCTGAACAAATTAATTGTTATTGAAGTAGCATAATCTTTCTCTCTCTCACTCACACACACAAATAAAAATAATCTAACCAATAATTTGACTTGACTTTTTTTTCAGAGGGGAACCATTCAATGTCAGATGTATATTTTTGCTACACTACTATAAAACCATCCATCCATCCATTTTCTTGTCCCTGATGGGGTCGGGAGGCGCTGGTCTCCAGCTACGTTCTGGGCGAGAGGCGGGGTCACCCTGGACAGGTCGCCAGTCTGTCGCAGACTATAAAACCATTTCCATAAAATATATGTTTTTCCATTAATAGGTTTTAGACTTAGAGTTTTTCTTTTTTAAGTTTGCCGTTGTTTGAAATAACTATGCATTCCATGAATTCCAGCTGTCTTAGAATATGACACTTCTGTACCTTTCTTTAAGACACTCTACAAAATGGGAAAGACAAGGATCCATTAAAGCACAGCAGATGTGTTGATATTCAAAGGTCATAAAGTGGCCTCGAGAATATTACCACTTTTCTGAACTTACACAGGGTAAGAGCGACAAAGTAAGAGTTTAAAACAAAATGAAATGTGACATAAAAGGCAGGATGGCTCTGTGATGCTGTGGGCCTGTTTCATCTCTAAAGGCTCTGGGAAACTTGTTAGCTGGTCTGAAATTATACATTTTTTGAAAGACTAAGACATTATAAACAAACATCTACAGACCTCAGCCTGCAATGTCTCATGTCTTTACTTATGGCTTACTCTTCTTGACTTCCAACATTTCAACACTTTGCCAGCTGCTCTGGCAGAGAAAACAAGACATTGGGCTTGTTTTATGCAAATATCAAGGATTCAAATATTTTCAAAGCAAGACCTCCTCTGGAAAAATCAGATCCCAAATTATTTTTTTTCTCTACTCAGAATACAGACATCTGGTTCAGAGGCAACCTGTAAAGAAGAGAGCTTCGGGGTGGTCACAGGAAGTTGGAAAACCCAGCATTGTTTTGAGATTAAAGACTGTGGTGCACTGTGCCAGCAGCATGGAGAGGACATCGATACCAGGAATGAGTGTGTGACTGACTACATGCACTTATGTTTGGACAACCCCATCCTGACCAGTGAGATGTTTTTCTAGTAACAAACCGTGGATCGCGATTGACCTAAAGAACCTACTAAGCAAGAAATCTAGTGGAATTTAGTTGACTTGTGCAATCAACCAGCACTCTGAGTCAACAACAAAAGTGCTGAGTAAATTTCTCTTGTTTGCCAACACATAAATGAATTTGCTTCACAAATATTCAACTTGTAATATAATTGCATTTGCAAAAGAGGTTCCTAGTAGTGAAACATTACTCAAAAACAATCTTTCTCCCTGTTTAAATAAGAGGTGATGAAAGGTTCAAAGGCTGTGGTGAGAAAAACTGTGTACATGAGATTAGGTGCTTTAAATAAACAAAAAGCTATAAAGCTTTTACTTTTTGGTGGAGTGATGTTTTAAAAGGATTATCTAACATTTAGGTCTTTTAATCTAATGCGTGTTTAAGGAGAGGAAATGGATATGACAGAGTTAAACCCTAAAACGCGTCTAGAAAAAAAAAAGATAAAAGAGGAACTATGTTTCCTCACCATCGCAAAGTCACCTCCTGTATCAGGTGCTAAAACCACATCGTAATATTTAACAGATGTTTCCACACGTCTTCTGAGTGGCGCGAAACAAACCGAGATGTTTTAACTGATCATTGGGGTCTTATCACACTTGCTCATCTAAAGGCAGAATTTGTGGTATCCTCCTATGGGGTGGGGGATCTTTATCATTTGCGGAAAATCTTATGAAGAAACCTTGGTTTTGAGGAATGCGCACAAAATCTTTGTCATCGCAACCACTTGACGCAATACATTCTCTGTATTGCGTCAGAGAATGTGAGTAGACATCCTATGGACTGGTTGTTTTAAATAGGTGTTCAGTCACTGAAAATCACAAAGCATAAGTCCTAAAACAAATGCAGCAGTGAGATTATTTTAACTCTTGTATAAAATAAATCCATGTTCGGTCCAGTCACAACGTGGTTTGTTCCAACATAGATTTCAACATACAATATTCTCACATTGCACAAACCTGCCTCAACAATTCAGAGGGCTGTGATTGATTTAAAGATGCCATAAAGAAACAAAACAACATACATTGTTTTCTTAAAGTGCCCTGACAAGAAGATCCAGATTTCTTTAGTTAAAAAACAATTGAAGCCAAATGTTTACACACTGTATAAAGACAAATATCCACTTTTTTTCACTTCCTGACATTAAACCAGACTTTCACGTTTGTATTTGCTAAATTCCAGAATAATGCACTTTTTAAAGTTTACATGTATTCCACTAGTATTTGGCAGAAGTGCCTTTTAAACTGTGCAAGTGCCACTCAAAAACATCGACTTTGTTGTTCTTAAGCCACTTCACAATTCGGAAGAGAAATTAGGATGGCCCTTCATATTGAAGACATATCTACACACAAGACGAAGTCTTGAGATGTTGCTCCTACATTTCGACTTATTGATCTCCCTTCATGAAGTTCCCATACTGTTCATACTTGTTTGGGCTGGTGACAATTTCCAGACTTTGAAATTGAACACAAGGAGGAAGCAGACTTTTGGAGGTTCACAATTGTCTTCTTCATATCTTGCTTGATATATACTTTTTCCATGAAGTCTCACAAGGAAGCAGCGTGTTCTAGGTGTTGCCTTAACGTACACCTAGACATGCTTTCAGTAAACTCAAATGTTGTGAATGAACCTCTCAGATGACACGCTAAGGCATTGTAATCTTTTGTATGATCTTGTATAAAAACGTTGTATAATCTTTTGTATGAAAACTTTTTTTTTTACATTTAGTAACCAGAAATTGTTTTTGTAATCCTGACCCGATCAAAGCTGTCAACTTTAATCAGATTTAATGTCAAACAATCAAGAAAAGAAGGTGTGTCTTTGTGTGCAGTGAATGTAAATATCTGGTTTCAACTGTACGTAAAAGCAAAAAAAACCTGCACAGCCACAATAAGGACATTATCACAGATGCTTAGACAAACCTTTAAAAACCTTTAAATTTGTCTAGGTCATATTAGGCTAAAAGCTGTTTAGGAGAGTTGAACATGTTTGAGTCTCTTTACATGCCAGATTGAAGGTTGAGTACAGCATTAGCCAACCACAGGGCATCAGATTTCAGGTCATACACAGGAAAGGCCTTTGGCAGAAATGAAAGAAGTCTGTCTCAGGTAATCTTTCCTTGAGATCGGAAAGATTATAATGGTCTTAATGGCCACATTTTTGTAAAAAAGAACTTTAAAACCTGAGTGATCATGTCGAATACGGCACCCTCAATAGAAGCCTACATCAGGATGTGAAAGCCCAATAAATTACAGACTCACCCTTCCACTGAAGAAAAACAAAAAGAAGGTAAGGATTTTTCTTCAGAATAGAAGCTAAAAATAATCCACACAATGGTCTCCTTCTTATGTAGGAGGAAACAGAGAGGTAGCAGTAACAGTAACCACAACACAAGGCCCAAATAATAATAAAAAACACTATTCTTTTTTTTATTATTAAACTTGTATTTTTTTATGCAATCTTTGTTATATAAAAGTTCTACAGCCGTCGGCCTGAGACTAAGAGACATGGAGACGATCATGTTTCAGTTTAGTCCTCATTATTGACTGATTCTACAGGTCAATGTGACAGAAATACTTGTTTACAAATCTGTAAAAAAAAATAAAATAAAAAAAAAAAAGACGAGATGTGCAGCTGCTGGAGTGACAAACAAAAAGTTCAAAGAATAATTTACAGTAACGTTGATTTGCCTACAAACAGGCTGCAACAGTCCCTTTTTCTGCTCCTCTGACTCCACACACACAGGCATGCTTCTGTCTTTTGGAAGGTGAGGTGTGAGTGTATTTACTCTACACATAGAACATGCATTTACCTGTTTGAGTGTAAGATTACCTGTGTGACTGAATGTGAAGAAAGGACAGGGGGAGGCAGAATTGTGTATGGACCATAGTGTGATATTATGCCTACATTTTAAGTCTGTAAACCATTATTTCATTTTTGTTTTAAACACATACAGACCACGTACATTAAACATTTTGATTCATGATTTGGAACTTTTTTTTTCATCATCATTATTAGCAATATCCTTATTTTTAATCTTCTTAAATACAATATATTTTTTTACATGTCTGATTAAATATGGCTTAGTGTGAGTGAATGTGTTTTGGGGCCAAAGTAGTGGAGTTTTTCCTTCCTACTAATTTTCCTGCTTGCTTTGTTGTCTTTGTAATCCTTCACAAAGGGCTGTGCTCCCTTAATGGATGCATGAAATCCACAAGTTTTGCAGATTTAGATTGCGTGTCTGTTTGCAGTCAGTCACTGTCGCTGGTTTCGCTGCTGGGGTCTCCCTGGACTTTGCTGCGGTGTTGCATGGCACGACTGTAGGCCACCGAAACGGATTTACGAATGTTGGATTTCCTGCCCTCAAGCATCTTCTCCTTGTCTAATTCTTGGTCCACACCAAGCGGCACCAGCTTGGACCGCGGCAGCCACTGCCTGCGAAACACACAAACACCCAGGTGCATCTCAATCAAATTGAAAAATCAATTTTAAAAAATGTCATTCATTTACATTGTTTTTAAATGAAACTTGTTAATTAAACAGAGATTTTTTTCAAGTATTTATTTTTTTAATAATGTCTTATAGCTAATAACAATCCCCAAATTTACTTTCACAAAATAAATTAGGTATGACAAGAAGAAAAGACGTTTTTTAATACAGAAACATTATTTTATGCTTTCACATTCACGCCATTAGGAGGGAAATCCAAAAAGTGAAAGGTAAAAGATAGCGGTTTTCAAAAAGAAATAATAATGATGAAAAAATATATATTTATTTATTGCAGCTCAGCAAAGTCATTAAAAATACCTGACAAAGTTCCGAGAGGAAGGACAAATTGTGTTTCAAAATGTGCTCTAGCAAGAAGGAGATAATTGTAAATTGGGTTCTAAATAATTTTTCATTTCTAAATTCCCTACATTTCTAAACACACATTTCTAAAGCACACATCTAATACTTTCAAGTAAATTTATGACAAATACATTTACAGCGGACCACCTTTACATATGGAACCTGCAAAAATTACCAGCTGTAAGAGGAAAGGATGGAAGACAGAAGGTCTAAAGGAGTGATTTAGAAGCAAATGGTTGGATGGATTGACTGTTGCTCTGTAGTTCAAAAGGTCAAGTGTGAAGTTTCCACAATCAGAGATGATTTGGGGCGTTGTGTCATCTGCTAGTGTTGGTTCACTGAGTTTCATCAAGGCTCATATTAAAACGTTTGACAAATTTTAGAGCATTTCATGGTAGAGATACCAATTTCATGTTCTAATAGGACTTAGCTGCCACACTGCCAAAGGTCATGTAGCACTGATACAGTAATTCATGTAAAAGGAGACCTGACCAAGTATTGTTTGGTGCATGGGCATATTTTAATCAATAACCTGACAATTTTATAATAACACAATTTTTTTTACTGGTCCACATAAAATATTCTGGGGTTTCAGAAAAACTGAAATTCTGAATTTCTTAGCTCTAAACCATCATAATGAACAGAAATAAAAGCTTCACATGTCATTCTGAGCGCACTATATTGACTACGAGTTTCATTTTTACTGTCTGAATACCTTCACCCTTCTCACGCTTCTTTTTTCCTTCTGAATTAAAGCAGTGTACATGATGACCTAGAAGAGCAGGTGCTTGTCTTGTATTCTCAAAAACCACGTTTGGCCTATATCTGCTATGCGTTCTGTCGGCTCGTGCTTCGCAGTTCGAGCACTGCAGCGCCGCTTTGAAGTTTATGCAGCAGAGTTATGCATGAGTCTACATCCAGTCACAGCCAGGCCTGATTCGCTTGCAAAACAAAGTTTGACCCTTATAAGTTGTAAGGTTGCAAATGTCAGCGAAACGTTTGAAACTGTTGGATTCAGAACACTGACCAGGTTCTTTTGTTGTCGAAGAAGAGGACGAGGAACAGGTGCTCCCGGGCTTCTTGGGTCATTTGCTCCCCGAGTTTCAGCACGTCTAAAGGAGGCACGGGTATAGGGACTCCGCGGTGGAACACGCCCTCCCTGGGCATCTTTGGGTCGATGATCTGCAGGCGAACAGAAGTGTGAATGGTGATTAAACGCGCATACACTGTAGACGGGTGAAATCAGGTTGTTTTGATGCAGTTCTCAGGGTTAACACAATGTTTCTATCTCACCAGAGCAGGATACGAAGGATAGCCTCTGCACTTGGCCCAGACCAGATCCAGAGCTTCCAGAGAGGAGTAGTCGTCAGACGTCATCCAGCATCCTGACCGGTCCCGGCCACGCACCACTGACAGCAGCAAGAAAAGCCAGCGTTACGCCATTTTTCTTTTCTCAATACAATGGGCCCATAAGTTATCTCATTGTCTTCAGGGTTTACTACAAAATAAGTATTTTCTGTTCAAAAGGGGTGGATCATCTTCTCATTGCGAAATGTGCAGCAATAACAGGGATTAAAAAGTTCTGTAACCAGATAAAAAAAATTTTGGAAGCGGCACAATTCAGTCTTTCTCAAAGTGAGAAAAATGTCTTGTTTTTTGGTGGAGCATATTATGCTTCCTTCATTCAGGCAATAACTGCAGCAGCTGCCATACTTCCATGTAGCAATCAAAAACAGGAACAAAATGTGTTAAGTCTTGTTTCCTGTACACCAAACACTTTTTTAGCCGAAGGAAACTAAATAAGATGGGTTGACTCTTGCCGTTGAACCATTTCCTGCTTTAAAAAATTTGTATCACTGTAGAAATCCCCAGGTTTAGATATGAACCCACTAGTTTGATTATTTGTTTAAAAAGAGTCAGAATTTTTTTTTTATTGCTACTCTTAGATTAGATTAGATTAGATTAGATTAGAATAGAATAAAACTTTCCTGGAAAAAGTATGAATATCCCTTGAACTTTCCTACTGTATGTGATAGCAGTAGGAAAATAATAAATGATTTCTAACATTTTTTAACATTTTTATTTGCAAAACAGCTTGAGCTCATTCAGACTTTATAGAAATTTTCAAGTCTGTAGACTGGATATGAAATAGTATAAATGTCTGGAAGGAGGGGCAGAGCAGACTTTATTTCTTCAAGACTCTGTGCTTGCAGCAAGATACTGCAGATCATCTACAAGTTTGTTGAGAAGAGTGAATCATCTTCTGCCAGCAATGGCCTTTTCTTGCTGGTTTTTATAACCTACCAGTGTCCAAGGTGTTCTCAAACCAAACTGAGTCCTTCCCAGATCAGCTCCACTTATACAGAAAGTAATACAGGATCACTTTATTCACCAATAGGTGAGTTCAAAAGGATTTTATTTGAAGGTAGAGGTGAAGTGATGGGGAACTCAAATGCAGGCCACATTTCCCAGAATGTCATTTGTAAAAAAAAAAATTAGAAAATCATGTGTCTTTTTCTTCCAGCTTACAGTTTTGGAATTTGTGTAGGATCTCATAAAATTGAACTAAAATGCCTTCAGGTTTGTGGTTGAAACACGGCCAAGTGAATGTGAGCGGTGTAAAAACCTCTACGTGTCATTTTTTTCTTACGAATTATGCAAGTACTCCAGTGGTGGTGAATCAATAAACTCTAAAGCAAAATACTAGTTTAGGTTTAGAATAATTAAATTAGAAATTTGATCAAGACTTTAATTAATGTCTCCATCAAGTCTTACAATAATCTGACTCTCAAAGGAAATAAACTGAAACAATGTTTGAAACAATGCCTTCATGAGCGCTTTGCAGGGTTTCGCAGTGTGTGTGGATGTGCTTACAGTGTGAAACGCTCCGTGATCCTCCAACTGAGTAGGAATCATTTTCTGTGCCCGACGTTTCCTCACTGCTGTCCTCGTGGAAGGTGGAACGAGAGAATGACGTCTTTCCTCTGCCTTGCTTAGAGGGCGTAGTGCTGGGGGGGGGAAGACAGGAAAGGTGCGGCCATTAAAACTCGAAACCAAAGATAACAGAGCCTTTCTTCAATGAGTCTTTCAATGAAGGGCTCTGTTAGCGTTGTTTTGGTTTTTTTTGAGAAGAAAACACTACACGATTTGTGGTTTTGGTTTTCACTTTCTATGCTGTTGTTCATGAACCAACAGCAACATATGTGATTGTGGGTACTTTATATCAGAAGCGCTCACGCATCAATCACCTGGTCCTGTCAGAAGCGGCGCTGCTGCTGCTGCTGGTGGTGGACTCGGAGTCGGAGCTGGATCGAGGCAGACGAGGCTCGTTTCTGTACACACGGAAGCTTTCAGTCACAGGTTGGTTTCCTGTATCAAAGCCGTTGCTCGGTAAACCTGAGGATAACACACAGAGGTGGTGAGTCACTCTGTGACGCGGGAACTGTCACATGACTAAAGGCGCAGTAATGGCCACGGTGCGCCGCACCTGGAAGGAGGTCATCGTTGTCGCTGTCACTGTCGGAGCTGGAGGTGCTGTGGGGGGTGCGAGGTCTCTTCCTGGGCCTGCTGCTGGACAGCAGGGGGAGCTGGGGGGGCCCAATGGGGCTCTGGCTCACCCCTGGCCCGGCGTAGCCCATGTCTCGGTTCTTCGGCGGGCGCCCTGGTCTTTTGGGAGGTCCAGCCATTTTTGGGTTCTTCTTGGAAAAAAGCACTGAAGTCCGCCGGCCAACCTCAGGAGCTGCAGAAGATAAAACACGAGATAAAAATGACAAAAGATTAAAATAAACATTTTGTCTGCTGAATCGTATTACACGTCATATTAATATTCCAACATTCCTATAGACATACCCTTTCCTCCAATCTCCTGGCTGCTGCTCTCTCCCCCCTCATCATGGTGTCCCACAGATGAAGAGTGATGTGGGAGAGAAGAACTGCGATCCCCCGCCGACTCACGGCCCCCCATGATGGAGCCCACCTCCCGCTGGTGCGCCAGCTTCCTCCGGATCACACTGATCTCCTTCTTCAGGGCTTTGGCCCTGCGAGACTGGCCGATGCTGTGCTTCCCTGAGTTGACCTCATCAAGGCGAGCCTGCAGGTAATGCAGCTGCTCGTCCAGCGGCAGCCGTCGCCTGTTCTCTGGCAGCAGCAGGTCTGGGAGGGGCAGGGAGAGCAACACTTACAGCTCGTCCACCAAATGGACACGAAAACCCTCAGGTTAAACAGCATAGGTCTAGAGCTGTCATGTGAATCGTCTCTAATTGTATTTGAACACACTGTGAAACATAGTGGCAGACCATGAAGCAGAGGTGAGGCTAAAAGACCTGAGTTTACCTTTTAGCAGGACAATGATCCAGATAAACAATGAAACAGTTTAGATCAAAACGTCTATGTTACAATAGTCTAGTCAAAGTCTAGAATGAACTTGAAGTAGAGACTCCCCAACCTAGTTTGTAAAAAGAAAATGTAAAACTTCTTCTACTTCAACCTCATGACTATGTCCTACTTGGTCTGTCAGATAATAGCCTCCAAAAACCTCTTAAAGTTTAAGAGTCATGAATACAAAATGTGGGACTGGGAGCCCATTATTGGCTACAAAGACTTAAAATCTTAATAGAAAATGTTGTTGATGATGTTCATGTGGAGAACAGAAGCACTGTCTATAGCCCAGAATCTTAAATGTTTTCAAACCAGTAAAATTCAGCACAGCAAGAGAGGCGCCATCTGTTGGTCATTTCTCTATGCTATGTGAACAATATTTTCATCTGAACCATTTAGCTTTATTTTATGACAAGCAAAAAACTTTTAAATGAAGTATATATTATATAACATATATATTTCAATGAATGAAATAGAAAAATATTTTAAAATATGTTCACATGACAATAATCAATCTATAAGAAAAGCATGTCTTCTTAAAATATTTAGTGTTTTGCCAATTCTTTGGAACTGAAACTCTCCTAATCACAATAAGCCAACCAATTAAAGTAAAAGAGGGGCGCTTACCGTCTTCATTAGAGGACAAAGGTCTGTCTCTGTCCTGTTCCCTGTCCCGCTCTCTGTCTCTCTCTGGCTCACGTTGGCTTTCTGGGCTCGAGTCTCGATGAAGATGCATGCCTGACTCATAATCGAAGCCGATCCGTTCGGCCTGGCGCCTGGCCGCTCTGAGGACGACGGCGCCCATCTCCCTGAGCCGCAGGGCGGCTCGGTAAAACACCGTGTCTTTGGCGTTGTACTTGAGGCAGTTGTTGACAATGAGGCCAAAGTCGGCCTCGAAGGCCTCGAACGTGAGGTAGCGATGGGACTCCAGCAGGTTCCACATGGTCTGGAAGTCCATAGGAGTGTCAATGTGCTCCAGGTAGTCCGGTACCTGTTGAACAGAGGGAAAGCCTCGGACTGAGGAACAGTCTGATGGAAAAGCCTCCACCAGCTTCATTTAGATGTACAATTCTAACCTCTGCGCTTGCAACTTTAAACCAATATAAATGCAGCAGCATGGTCTAATTTTATATGTGGAAATAAAGAGGGAAAACGTTGAATGTTTTTTCTGTCAGCACATTTACCTCTTCAAGGGGAACAGGCTCAGTGAAAAAGTTGTTTGTGTCTCTTTCCTGTAACTGCTCCAACGTACTCCTGAGAAGCACCAGGAAGGGAGTGAGCTGCATCTCCAGCGCCATCTGCTGCACTTTAATCTAAACAGGCAGTTGTACACCTGTCAGCTGCGCGGAAAAACCGACATTCGTGCATACAGAATTTTATTATCACAATAGTGTAAAAATATTCGTTCTGAGCCTCACCGTCTCCCTCTTGAGTTTCTCCCTCTTGCGGATGAGCTCCACCAGCAGCCTGGCTCTCTCCAGGTCATGTCTCAATCTCTGCCAGGCCTTCAGCTGCTCCTTTAAGGCTGTTTGTTTCTCCTCGTTGTCCCTCTGAAACACAAATGTGATGAAAAATATTAAACAAATAACAAAAACAGTATTCATTTTAGTTAATGGAACAAAAAAAAACAAGCAAATAGTAAGAGTTGGAAATGTTTACAGGTGGAAGCTGTGCTGCGGGCTGTGGTGGATGCGGCTCCACGTGGCGCTGAGATGGCAGGTGGGTCTGGAGCCGCCGCAGAAGAGGAACGCCATTTCGACTTTGCCTCTTCAGCGTCCAGTAGCTGTGGAGTCGCTGCATGAACTGACTCTTCCTGGGCACCGTCAGATTACTTGTGATTTTGCTGAGTCTGCAGAGAAGCAAACACTAATTTACAGTGTCATGCAGGAGTATTCAGGCTCCCTTGAACTTTATCGGTTTGTGACGTTACCACTGCAAACATTTTACTGGGAGTTTTTGTTATAAACCAACACAAAAGTACGCTTTACTGTGAAGTGGAAGGAAAATGAAAGATAATTTTTATTTTTATATAGAAATTGAAGTGAAACAAAATGAAAAGTGTGACCTTTGTAGTCAGCTCCTCCGGATGAATGCTTTATCGAACAACCTTGTGATAGTAGTTTCATGGGCATACGCCTCAACCAGCTTTGTAAATCTGAGATTTTTTGCTTATTCTTCTCTTTGCTTTGATCTAAACCACTGATGTTCTGGCTGCATGTTTGTCCTGGTATCCTGGTAGAAGGTAAACTTTCACCACGGCCTAAATTCTTTTGCAGATTTCCTCCTGTTTTTAGCTCCTTCTATCTTCTCATTATCTCTTAGGGTCTTAGGGTTGTGAAGGTTGCTGACCTCTGGTCCATCTCATAAAATCACAATAAAATAAGTTGAAATTTTGTGGTTTTAATTTGATAAAATGTTATATATATATATATACATATATATATATATACTTTTGTAACACAGAATATACAGTGACATATATTTCTGCCTGAGCAGGTGAATTGCACATCTACCTGTGGGGAGGTATGCAGGGCACAGACACCACTGGTGCAGCAGCTCTCCTCTCTGCCAGGATCTTCCTCGCTCTCTTCATCTTCAACCTGGATTTCGCCTTCGCCCTCTTGGCCCGCTCAGAGCTCCAGCCCTTGGAGTCCTCGTCCTGGCCAAGACTGGGCTCGTCATCGTCTTCCAGCTCCCCTTCGCTGTTGGACGAGCCCATGCTGGCCCCGCCCACTCCAGCGAGAGGCCTGGCTGACCCCGGCGGTGTGTGGATATCGCAGTATGCCGTCTTGCGCACGCTGAATGATGTGCCGTTAGCCCCCGTTTCTCTGACCGGCTCCATCTTCATGTAGAGGCCTGCCTGCTGGGCACAGGTGACGTGGAAGGCTGTGTAACAGTTGGCTTTGTGACACTGAATGCAGGCGCCTGAGCCACGTTGCTTGCAGATGTAGCAGGTGAGCTTCCAGCGGGCGGCAGGGATGTGCTCGATGCTGTCGATTGGCTCCAGAAAGACAGTGTTTGCAAAGCAGACCTAGAAAATGGGAGAAAAACATTTTATTATTGGGACAACATGAGAAACCAATCAAAATCTCTGCAGTTGTTTTGCCAAAAATTGCTTCACCTCCGGGATCCAAAGCGCACAGACTACATGAGCCCAGCGCCCATCATCTGTCTGTTTGAAAGCCCCGCCCTTATTAGGACACAGAGCACAGTCCACCGCTCTGCTCGGCGACTGCAGGCAGCGCCGACACAACCACTGACCCTCTGGGATGTAGGGAACGCCGTAGCACTCCTGGTGCACTGCCAGGTTGCACATGTCACAGAACAGGATGACGTTGCTGTTCTGACACTCGCCATCATTGCAGATGCAGCAGACGGCATCCTCGTCGATTAACGTACTGGGGTCTGCCTGAGGGGACGGGCAACAGAACGGGTCAGAGTTCAAATTCGCAGGTGAATGTCTGTAATGTCTTTAGTATGTGAGTTCAGGTACCTTGTTGTGGCTCTCAAAGTAGGACTCCTTTTCCAAGCGGTCCATGAGGTATTCAAAGACCTCCTGAGGGATTGGCGTCACTCCGTCACGTCGCCGTTTGTCGTTCATGATGCCAAGCCAGATGTAGTCCTCCTCGTCCATGTCGTACTCAACCTCTTCATCCAGCTCTTCCACAGACTTCTCAATGTACCTGAAGCCCAGAGGCAGACAGAGGAGGAAATGTGGGCAGAAAGAAAAATCTATCACAAAAAGTTTAAAGCTAAATGGAATTACTAAATATTTAAACACATTGTATTAAAACAGAAACCCATAACTTGTTTTTCTTCACTTACATGAAATCAGACTAAACTTTTCCTATTTTAGGTCAGTTAGGATTACTAAAACGATTGCAAAAGTTATTTGTAGTGTTTGGTCATAATGATCATGGTGCTCGCAAGCCTACAGCCTACCACATGTGGGTGTAAGGTGGTGCCAGCATCATGTTGTGGGGGCGTTTTGCTGCAGTAGGAACTATCACACTTCACATAATAGATGGGATCGTGAGGAAAAAGCGTTTTCTAGAAGAGTGAAACAGCATCTTAAGACATCAGCTTGGTGACAAATGGACACCCCATACAAAGAACCCTAAAGTATAGTACCTAATTAATTACAAAGAACAACAAAATAAATGTCTAAGAGTGGCTGCCACAAAGCCATGACTTTTGCTGTCTGGAAAATTTATGGATTAAGTGGAAAAGGTGTGCTGTTACACCAGCTCCATCCTGAGGAAAGGGGCAAAATTTCACCAATCTAATGTGAAAAGCCCGTGAAAGGAAACTCAAAACTTTTGACCCAAACTACATGGTTCAAAAGGCAATTCTACCAAATATTAAGGAAATGTATTTAAACATCTGAATTCAATAAAAGATTTAAAGTCACCCTCATTATTCTGACATTTGATAAACTGAATTTCTTTGAGGAAACCTAACTAAAAATGAAAAGTTAAGTCTAATTTTATTTTTAGACAGTGAAAAAGCTAACCTACCTAAGCCATTTAAATATTAATGAGTCAAATTACAATCCTAGTATCACACCTGTAGTAGGATAAAGTCCGAGCAGGGGCATCAGGTCTTTCTTGGTCCAGTTCTCTAAACACTGCTTCTGGAAGCTTGACAGCAAGACCGGACTGCGGGTTGTGATGGTGAGATGAACCGTCCTTCTTCTTATCTTTACTTTTGTGCTTCCCAGTCTTTGGCGTCGCTTTACCGCCGTTAGAGGACGGGATATCAGAGCGGTCCTTCCCGCTTCCTCCAACTTCACTGCCCCCGGCTCCACTGTCACTGCCGTTACAAACCCCTCCTCCAAAACTGCCTGCCCCAGATGGCGGTGCGTCCTCGGCATCGCTGTCTTCCTCGGACACCACATCAATGTTCTCAAAGATGCTAATGCGGTGAATGCGTCCCTGAATCTCCAGCTCCACCATGCGCTGCGCCTGAGCGTAAGTCATCGTCTCCCTGCCAGGGGAGTGAGAATGGTCCGACCGGTTGGGGCTACCAGGTGCGTTTGCTTCAGGACTAGGTCCTCCTCCTCCGCTGCCTCCGATGTCGTCCGTGTCCCCTGAGGCCGTCAGCGAGGCACGAGGAGGGCGGCCCTTCCTCTTCTTCTGGGGCACAGCGGGAGCAGGAATTGGGTTGTCATGGTCATAGTGGTAGAGGTGATACTCTATGCCGCTGTAACTCTTGTAAACCTTACGACAAGTCTCCACTGGACACTCATAAGGCGGCTTTGTGGCCCGAAGATTATGACAGAATGTCTTCACATCAAAATCTAGCCCCATGGTGCCAACAACCTCTTCAGGGACAACTGAAGTTCAGCTTTACATCTGAAGAAAAAAAAAAAAACACAAATGGAAACTATGACTTCAAAATAAATTGAATAAAGGGATGCACAATATCAATATGAATAAGAAAATAGGGGCTGCAATTAGCCAATATTGTTTTCCTCAATCTTTTCCATTGTTTCCATTATCATCATCTGATGTTTGGTTTACTGAGGGTATCAAAATGATCTTCGTTGTGCATGAACCATTGTGTTTTAGAGTATATTCTGTTAACAAAAACTGATGCAATTTTTTTTGGCAACAAAATCTATATTTTGTATGACAAAAACTACAAACATTTTGATCAAGCATTATGATGCAGTGGAAATATAGCATGGAACAGCAATTAGAATCTTGATCTTCATGTGAATGTTTCTATATTGAAAATATAAATCTAATTCAGCTGCATCCTCAGATCAATAGGTGTAACCTTGATGTAAGGGAATTATAACCCTTAAAGATACGAGGGCCTAAAAAATTTATTTCTCTATGACTACTTAATTCAGTCAACTAAATGTACAGTACCTTTAGTCAATTAATATGTAGTAATGTTTGGTTGACTAAAACTGAAATGACTATAACTGATCACACTGTGACCGAAAAAAAAAAATCCCATTTTAGTCAAGAGATTATGATAGAAACTACATGATCTGTCAAAATTAACTCTGGAGATGGGTCTGTGATGCACAGATGATCTGATCTAGAGCCCACTGACAGCTGAAATTTGCTCCAGTTACCATGGAAACATAGAAGTTTATAGTAATGCTAAAGAGTGAAGCTTCCTTATTTTGCTATTTTGAAATTTTCTTTACAATATGTAACATACATGTATACCATCAAATAATATCTAATAACTAATCTATACTGTTGTCACATGACCAGGAAATAACCCTCTAAAAATGTAAACATACTCCAACAGGGAAACAACTTATGTTTCTCTTTTACCCGGTGACAGGTGCCAGTCAGATCAACAAATAAAACGTTTAAGCAATAAACCAATCAGGAAAACGTCTGACTGTGAATTAGGACATGAGCTTGGGTTTGGCTAGGAAATACAATAAAAAAAGCAACTTAATTCAACTGTACACCGCGAAATATACAGTAACTCGGCTACACAACCATCTAAAGGCATGCTAACATTAGCATTCTGGTGTTGCTTCTCTCCAACAATGAACTACAGTAGCAGGGAGCTTTAGCCAACCTGCTAACAACAGTTAGCAAACCACGATTTCTACAAACTTCCAAAGGAATAGAGGAACAAATACTTCACAGCCTTTACAAACCAACAATCCAGACATTAAAAATCCGTTTACAATTTAGCTCAGTACCTTATTCCCGTTGGTAACGTTTAAGGCTCGTGCATTAGCTAAGCTCACGGAATAAATGTTAGCTAAACAAAGGTAGCCGTTACACAGCCGTTACAGACCGTTTCGGTAAGAAATAGTAAGCACTAAATCCAAGAACAGTGACTGAACTGGTCTCATTGTAAACATTCAGACCCAATGTTTCCCTCCATAATCACCTCACCCTGTGGATTCCAGAAAATAACAGCAAACGTTCGATTTCATGAAGTTAGCGAACTGCAACAGTAAGTGTGGTTGGGTCCAATGCCGAATCTTACCAAGCGCCACAACTACATTCACGTGAGATTTTTATTTCGGCATTAATATGCGTTGGTATTGTGATGTAGAAAAAAGGCTGGCGTGCTTATTTTGCATAATAAGGGGAGCTACCCGCGTCACTGTCTTTTCAGGGCACAGTGGGTTATGATGGATTACAATAATTAGCACAGGATCACCACTTCAGCAAGTTCCTGAACGTGGAAATGTGACCAAAAGTAACCCTTAAACACCAACATAACACTTCCAGACTGATACTTTATTTTCAACACTTACAACTCCACGTTCTTCAGGAAATACTGCGTGCTTCGGACACCTCACAGAAGCTCAGGAGGGTTGCAGGTCGCTTTTTAATTCATTAAATAATCCCAGAGGAGAGCGTGGAAGGCGTACATGCAGTAAAATGTTTCATGAAACGGCATAACATCCAGATAGTTTCATTGTTTGTGCAATAATGGAGGAACTCTGATGAACAAAAGGGGGGAACAACCATAGCTGTAACGCTGCTTCGCCGTAGACGCGGGTTGACACATTCACCACGCAAACCAGAACGATTTTACATTGGACAAGACATAGGGACGCAATGGGCGGAGGTTTCTTCTGTGATTGGTCGGAGGAATTGGAATGCGTTTCGTGATTGGTTGATAGAATCAAAATAGGCTTTCACACACATAGTAATGAGCTACCTTTGCTGCTTAATGAGTCTATCTTTGCACCGTCCATTGCTGCTCACATAACTGATATATGTGATATCTATTTTCTATACCCCCTTATTTTTTTACAGGGTCGCACGGGGGCTGGTACAGGTTACCATCGGTCCATTGAGTGAGAGGTGGGGTACCCTGGAACAAGTTGCCATTCGATCACAGAACAAGGAACCGTGAATACACATACAATACTGTATCCAAGGACAATTGAGAAATACCAATTAAATGAAAAGCCATGTTTTTAGACTGTGGGAGGAAGATGGAGTACCTGGATAAAATATGCAGACTCCATGTGCAAATTAATCTGGCTTGGATTAATGGCTTCTTTTAGTCCTTGTTGGTACTCATTTCATTGCGGATATTGACACTATTTCGGCCAGCAAATTCCCAAGGTGGTTTTCCTTTTATTTTGAAGTTGATACAGAGGTCTTGCATCAAAACACATGCATGTCTGGGTCCCAGAGCCTGTCTGGGAGAGCCTGTCTCTTAATGTAACAGTAAGATGCTGATATCTCCACAGGGTTTATACATGGGTGTTATTGTTTTTAACAGATGGACATGGAACCTTCAGGCACTTAGAAATTGTACCCAAGAATGACAAATACTTGTGAAGATCCACATTTGTCAGTCCCAAAAAGACAGTATTTGAAGAGTTGCCCTAAAATTCAGATGTGCCTCCCATAGTCTCAGATGTTGTGGGATAACCTATCAAAAAAATTTAAATGCTACATGTGACACTATAGTATGTTCAAGTCACATCTATTTCTGATGTTGTAGGAAAAAAGGTAAACTTATTGTATTTAGTAAAAATAAATGAATTTGGTAATTCTATATTGTCTAAACAGGGAAACAAGTAAAATAGTTGGAAGATTCAGATTTAAAATAATCTTTTAATTTTAAGTGCATTTCTTCTGAGCGAAATTATTGTTACTGTTTTGGAGTGGTATCTCATTTCAGGTCTTCTGTGAAGGAAATAAAATAAGGTGATGGCAACAAGTAATTATAAAAAAAAAAGTCAATTATAACAAAATGTGTGTTTGCTGTAACAATACCTGGCTCGATTCACCTTTTTGCAACAAAATCTTGATTGGAAACAGAATTTCCACCTAGTAGCTAGATAAACTACCGTACTCGTTATCTGGAGTAGTTTATCTAGCTACATTCTGATTCGCTATAAACATCATTCATTTCCTGGCTTATTTGTCTTATTATTGCATATTGCATGTTATACTAATGTTATGCAGCTCAACTACACAAATATACAAACCAAAAAAAAAAATTCCTAGCTTGTCACTGAAGATTTTTTTTAACCACACTAAATGTCAAATATGTCAGTTTTTTTACTGTCCAGGTTTTGCATGTGGAAATAACAAAAACACAATTAATCAAGCACAAAATATTTATTTCTCTCTCAACATACAGTCTGTGATAAGAGTGCATCAGGACAGGGTGGGGTAATGCAATGGGACATACAGCAGGCAAAGCAATCTCACACAGTTCAAACACAGGCCAATCACAACTGGAGCATAATCTTGAGGAGCAGTTTCTCCCAGACAAAAGAGAGATGTGCCGAGGAAAAAGTGTCAGGATGCTCCTTCTCCTCTGTGCACTTTCAACTACCCCAGTTTATCGTATACTGTATACCGGTATTGGTTACCTCCTCCCATGCTCTCCATGAGTTAGCAGCTAGAAAAAGTAGAACATACAAGATACACGTGACAGAGAACAGAAATCTCTTACTATTGGAAGTATTTCACCAAAGCAGAAGACTCTGCATAATATCTTAGAAAAATCCAATTCAAACCGAATTGATGGAGTTAATATACATTAAAGCAACCCTCCCCCCCGCCACTTTTAAGAGTCAAAATAAAATGTACAAATACGAGCTACAAGAAGAAAACTTTACGATTCACAGCTTTGGCAGGACTGGGGTTGTGCAGATGTCATATTTCTAACCTTATATCTGTACTGTTTCTACTTCTTGCGGAAAGATGAAATATTGGCCATGCTCGTCAGTGATGAAACCCCACCAAATATATACAGTGTAGGAACTCCTCACGTAGAAGGATAAAAGGAGACCATATGTTGTGCGAATCTCTGACATCAAGTTTCAGTTTAATGTTGCAATATGTCACTGAAAATAAATGCAAAAAGACAAAATTAAATCAGCTGTCATCAAAAATAAACAACACACCAGTCCTTTAACAAAGCTAAAGGACTGGCTCAGGACAGACTGGTGTGCGCTCAGAACAGACTGAGCGCACACCAACTGCTTTATGAGCATCTGCTTTGTACCATCAAACAAGAAACGCTCAACTGTACAGCAAAATCACTTTGATAAATAGCAGCATAAAAAAAGGAGAAAAAAAAACTAAGACCTCAGGTTAAACTGGTGATTGCACAAAGTATTCTACATGCAGTGTATGTTGAGTACTAGGCAAGTTGAAAGAACAATAAGCTGCGATAAACTGTTTACTGGGTAGTTTGTAATATCGATTCTTGTGTCTGGTAACGTCTGTGGTTTGGTGAATTGTAATTTTGTTCAACCTTTCAGCTTGCTCCTCTTGCACACATTAAAGGTAAGGCTTGTGGCAAGGCTACGATCAAAGCTTTGCGGAAAGGGGTTCAATTGCACTTTGAGCCTCAAAAAAAAAAAAAAAAAATCACATTATTTGCTACATTCTGATTCACAAAACTACCAGAGACATCTACTGTAGAAAGACTTATGTACAGTATTATATGGCTCTGGACACTGGCTTTCCTCTGCAGCAATGGACGCTCTCGTGCTGTCCAATGAGTTGGTTCTCCAATCAAAAAATAAATAAAGAGGCTTTGCCCAGCTGAACCATTTGACCTGAATTAAGTGGATTAAGTGGATTTGGACGCTGGCTTCAACCCTTTCCCCTAACCTAACCTCATCATTCATACGTTGGTCATTTGTTTCTGAAGGCATCAGATCATCTCTCTGCTATGGCATTCCATTTATCAATGGGGTGATAAGTAAATAAGGTCAAACCATAGTCGTATTTTTTTTTTTTAAAATAAGATTATACGTATACTGTGTTATTAGTGCAGTACAATAAGGGCATTTGTATGTAAACCAAAAAACACACTCAAGCTACCATTTTAAATAAAATAATTTGGATGCAGAAATGCTTTGTTTAAAGAAAATATATACATAAATAAATGTTCAAGGCACTACATTCCTGCAAAACTGTTCATTTGTTCAAAATACTGTCATCTCATTGAATCATAAGCCACTAGTATTTGGATTCCAATGTAGTGTGTTTCAACAGAAAGGCAAATGTGATGAAGAAAATAGTGAAGTCGGTTACCGTGAGTGCAGATAAAATGTCTTATATGGCTGAGTTTAGCTAAGAACAAAGCCAAAAAGCAGTAAGTATTCAGACTCAACACATACTGTATAATATACACACATACAAATACACAATTTACGACACATAGATGTGCTGCATAATGAATAGCAACACCATAGCATGTTATTTACAGGATAAAACTATGCACATGTGTGGCTCTGGTGAACAAAGCAGAGCAGAATCAGTCTGTCCTGAGCGCACACCAACACATTAATTAGCGGATCGGGTAGTCCTTGTGGTTTTCGGGAAAGGCCCATTCTCAGGGTTGTGCACAACAAAAGAGTACGGTTGGATCCCTGGGTTTGACAATGTGGCGTAGTGAATCGCTCTTGGAGCACCAAGCAATCCTACAGGAACCACAGACGCTACAGGACTAGGCATGCCAGGCCACTGCTGCAAATAAAGAGGAGTGGGAGCCATCACACCAAAGGAGCCTGATTGCACAAGGTAGCCAGGAGGATGCACTGTGGATGAGTTTAGTGCTAGATTTGCAGGCATATTAGGGCCTAAAACGGCGGTCTTTGGGCATGAGAGAGGTAGCCGCAAGTTGTTGGGAACAACACGGCATTTCATCTGGAATAGAATGGAGGTATTTTAGATAATATTACACAGGTTTGATTTAGAGTTAAAAATGTAAGAAACCCCCCAAATGTACTACCACAGGGTCTCAGGACACTTATACACCAAACCTCTATAAGACAAAAGACCCTTTTTGAAATGTGCTCAAATAGTTAGAATTGGGGGGGGAAATACCACTTAAAGACACCAGTAAGATTAACATACAAGTTGCTAATCAATATTAATAATCAAGACCTGTGCGAAAAATCAACTTTGAAGAAAAAAAAAGTGAGCTTGGAGCTTTTAGGGAATAAGTAGGAAAAAAAGAAAAATGGTTGTTTTAATATAGATTTTAGCAGCTAATGTAATACATTTAGATTCAAACACTTCTTATTTTAATTAAAATTGGACCCATTTCCAAGCATCATGCATTTAAAAATGACAATATAAGCACATTTAAGTTTATTTTCAGCATTATATAGCAACTCATTTAAACTTATCTTGCTTACAAATCCAGCAGGTTAAATGTGGATGGAAAACTATTGAAATAATTGGGGTTAACTTGCTAAACCTTCCAACATACTAGAGTTGCTCTGGGAAATCAGATGGTGTTTAGCACTGGCCAATTTTCATTTTTACCTGTGTGACCAGTGACTGACCTCATGGAAACTCAAAAATCTGATCTTTTTTAAATTTGCAAACTCATCAGACTCAATCCTGTTGGTCACTGTGTTTACAATCCTTGGTGTAGATGTGCTTACTGAAGGAAGACGACTCAAAGTTGCCCATTTTCAGTATCAGTGTTAAACAAAAAAGTCAGAGGAAGCAAACGCTCCACTTTTACACCCAAAAAGTTCAGTTGTGTCTTTTCCTAACATGTTTAATAATACTAAGAAAAAATGTTTAGTAATGGGTAAGAAAAAACATTTTAAGTGTTAATATTTATAGGTCCTAAAGAAACTCTAAATGAAAAGGTCAAGGTTTTGTACACTAGAGATCTGAAAATTGTCTCAGATCTCTAACTGGTACATCAAAGGAAGCGGACATTCAGACTCTACAAGCATTTCTGAAAACCTGAATTGTCTGGTTTGGTGTATAAGAGCCGCAAAAACTCCCCTCACCACTACTTCCACATCTCAAACCCAAATACCTCACATGCAACTGCACCCATCTGTGTAGGTCTGCACTCTGTGGCCTGCTGGCGGGTCTGTCGTCTCATCCTGTTTAGGGAGGTTCGTGGCTGATTGGCTGCCGCTAGAGTCTCCTTCGTCCAGTCATCCACCAGTTTATGAAGGTCCTCGGTAAAAGTGCCTCTCTTGTTGTTGCTGTTGTTGGTCTGGACCTGAGCGAGCCTCGTGAATGGCTGAGGAGAGGTCGACTGTGCCGCCGTGGTGAGCGAAGGCTGCATTTGACTCGAGGTGGTCTGTGTCGTGGTAGTGTTGAGAGGGGACCCTGAAAAGAGACAAAACTCTTAAATCTTCCCACACAGAAAACATTAAAAGTGACAGGTAAAGCGGCTGGCTGCGGTATGGCAAAATTTAAAAGCAGCTGCATTAAAAGGAACTTGTGTCACAATCAGCTAAGAGTTTTTGGTGAGGCCAGACAGGCTAAATGCATATAGAGCCATAGACATTTAATTTGCCTACCTGGCAACCAAATAACAACATAAAAATGAAATGTTTGATATTCAAGCAGTGACAGGTAACGTAATCAATGGATATTTTCATGCAAAAGAAAAGTCAGTTATACAATATGTAGTCAGATACACAGTACCACATTTCCAAGATCCAAAACAATAACAAGGACAAGAAAGTGTACATAAACAACATAAGGACTAAGTTTGTGGGGACAATAAGATATACAGAGAAAGGAAGTAAATAAGATAGTTACTACTACTGCGCTCTTTGCCTAGACATAGTCGTTTCAGAGTGGACCCTATAAAAAGGTAAAACAGCACAAGACAGAAACAGTTAGGCCAAGACACTGAACGCCACAAGGATTTGGACAAGCTGCTTCAAAAGCACAATCAGCTATTAAACAATTAGGGAGAGAGAAGGAGGAAAAGGGGATTTAAAATAAATATGGGGGTAAAACTGGAAGACAGAACCAAGTTGTCCCAACTTGATCATTTTGAAAAAAAAAAACAAAAACAAAAAAAACTGCCTACTGCTACACCTAGCTGGCAAAAGTTAGACTGCCAGTGCTACTAGTCAGGACGAAGACATTTAAGTTTCAGAATGAAATGATAAACTGTATATTTGCTCATATAAACTAAATGAAAATGTGTATATACAAATTATTTTACTGGTTGGTAGGCAGAAGGTGAGAAAAAACACTGTTTACTACCAAAAGAAATATTACTGTAGAAAAAAAAAAAAGAATCACTGCCCTTGTGAGAACCCCTGTAGAACAAAATGTGAAACCTAATTAAAACTTCACAAGATAACAAAGCACATTGCTAATATTTGAAACTTGTCAGCACAAATAAACATGCAAATAACTCAGGAAGAAGTGACAAGAAAAAAAAAAAACCAATATCAATGATACAGCCCTTGATGTGGCGAAGCATGTCTCCATCAGTGCCCTGTCTGGCGCCTGCACCATGCACGTCTTCTCCATCCAAACATGAGGGACAGAGAGAGCAAAGGGCCCTGCCAACACTAGGGAACTGTATGCACCGGGGTGCCTTTACTTAGGGGATGTTAAACAATCAAAATCAACAGTGATTGGACATACAGAAGAAATTAAGAGGGTATAAAAACGGGTTGTTTCTCTTGCACACATGGATACTTGTAGACACAGTCCCACTATTTTGCATTAGGTCTGACCTACAACCCATGTTTGGACAGGATTAGCTGTTCTCAAGCCAGAGTGTCTGTGAGGTGTTTTGATCTAAGCCAGAAGCACTGCATTAAGCAACAGTATGGCAAAAAGGAGGTAAAATAGCCAAGTTATAATGATTATGAATGATTAACTGCTGTTGTTTGAATTATGGATGACTATAAGAGCACTGAAAAAACCCCAACCATTTACCTATAAGATTACTTGTTATATTGAAGTTAATTGTAGCTTAGCTTTAAAAACCACACATGTCAGGAAGTTGGCACATAGAAACAGTAGCTAAGTGGTGAAATTAGACCTAATATTATGACAAAAGACTAAAAACATATTTCAACTCTGAAGGCACAATGGATGTCCTGATAATGGAGATTTTAAACTTAACCAACTCATGTTCTGAACTATATTCTTGGTATGTCTGCACTTTTTCTTCAACCACATCTGTAGCTATGAGAACCACATTTTTTGCTAATTACCTCCTAATTCACAGTAAAAGTTAAACAGCATTTACTGCTGCAGCTGTAGAAACACCACTGGCTACAATTTACAATTTTTAAAGAAAAGCATAACGGGTTTTTTTTAAAGCAAAAAACAATTAGTGGAACCACATAAAAATGCCTAATGAGCCTAATCGTCAATGAATCTTATCAAAACGGTGAGTTAACTTTAGCCTGTTTGTCACTAAACTGCCTTCTACTAAAAATGTAGTTATCAAGAGTTTAGATAATTTAGCTATGGTATGTTTTGAATCATATTGAGAAACAAATGAAGTTATGCTGCAATGTCAGAAAATTACAGCAGCAGTTTACACCAGGTTGAAGCAGCATTTTAAGGCTGTTCTGCAGAAGCTCCAATTGGGCAAAAAGTATCTGTTGCTGCCATGAAAACAACTCCTGTAGCATTCACGTTGGTGAGCGAGAAAGCTGGGACACAATCACAACACCAATGTAGACAATATACATTGTGTTCCAAATTATTATGCAAATTGGATTTAAGTGTCATAAAGATTAAATTTTTTGCTGTGCTATTAAATTTATAGATGGTATTGTGTGTCAGGGCTCTATGAATCACTATAATTAATTTCAGAGAGCTGGGTTGATTAGTTTGTCTGGTGAGCTCAATTAAAGGAAATCTACTTAAGAAGGATGTTCCACATTATTAAGCAGGCCACAGGTTTCAAGCAATATGGGAAAGAGAAAGGATCTCTCTGCTGACAAAAATCATCAGATAGTGTAGTGCCGTATGACAAGGTATGAAAACTGAAGCGTGATCGTACTGTGAAGAGATTTGTGGCTGATTCAGAACAAAGATGGGTTTGTACAGACAAAGGCATAATGAGGAAAGTTTCTGCTAGACAAATTCATCGGATTAAGAGAGCAGCTGTTAAAAGGCCCTTA
>CAEFZX010016999.1:0-62508 GCA_903066825.1 Alfaro cultratus
TGTTATGACAACTTGACATTAACCAAGAAATCATGATCTGACATAAATTTGTTATAAAAGTATTACTGATTAAACTTAAAAAATTATGTAGCTTTATGTTATTAAAGCTAAAGTCAGATCATGATTTCTTGGTTAATGTCAAGTTGTCATAACAAAGACATTTTGAATAATGTCAACTTTATATTGAAAGTGTCATGATTTACGGAATGACACTTTATGACAACAGTCATAAATATTCATGAAGACTTACTCATGTACATGACAGGTGTTATGTCATGTTTATGACGGTATCATGACAGTCTTATTCACAACCCGTCAAATAAAGTGTTACCAAACTGACCACTTATTCAAACTAATCAGTATATATATTTTTTTCCTTTCTTCCATCAAAACAGTGTTCCCAATTCTCAACCTGAGCTTTCGGATTTTGGTCACTCAGCTCGATATGATGCAGTCCATCCAATATATTATTAGCAAACAAAGTCTGGAAAATATTACACCCAATTACTAATTTAGTGTTGCAGTTCTGAACATATTAATACTGTAATTATGTTTGTTCTGTAGAAATATCTACACAATTCATACTATGCAGGTATTTTAGAAAAGGCTGAATTGTTTATTAGAAAAAGAGAGTGCCAAGGTCAAGGGGAAGTTGGGACAAAACAAGAGCTTAACAGAAACAAAATTTTTCTCTTTTCACGTCAGAAGGCAGCCGTAATCAGTATTATCACTTTTAACAAAAAATAATAATAATGGCAATGATTATGAATGGCCTCCCATTGTGTGTTCTGCAAAATCTATTAGAAAGTGCTAAAAGTGCTGTTTTAATTAAGATTAATGACCTAAGGCTAAAAGCTCAAGCTCTAGGATCTAGATGTGCATTTTGACCCATGATGACAAGCACTATCCTGTGTTGCATTGGTAAAATGAAGTCAATAAGAGAATTTTACCACTAGAGGGAGATACAGCATTAAATAGTTACGGCTCAGAGGCAAACGATGGGTCTAAAATTAGACACCAACATAAGAAATGGACACCAAACGCAAACCCAAAACAAAAAGCTGTTTCAGGACATAAATAAGTGTCAGAGCTCAATTTCCGCAGTATTTGTTCTAAACCTGCTGCAAATTATAGAGGTTTTCTACACTGCCTTCCTCTTGGTGGTTGTCGGGCAACACTGCACCAGGCACAAGGACAAGAAATTGCTACACAAAAAATACCTTTGGAAAATGCTGTAGTTGTTCATAATAAATAATGTACATTAAAGAATACATCAGATCAGCAGAAAGCTTTAACAACAGCAGCCACGAAAATAAGAGGTCAGAGAGGAATAACGAGAAGCTGGGTGCAGCAGTGGGGAAGGGGGATGTGGGGACTGGTCTGGCACCCTTTGTTCAGATCCCAAACCTGTCCCACTGCAAAGCCACCACTTGCAGGCTTAAGCAGAGAGCACCTCACATAGTTCACATGCATTAAAATACAGAATCAGTTTTAAATTAGGAATCAAATATGTATTTAACTTAAGACTTTAGAGTAATCTAAACCTTTAAAGTTGTTTGAAAAATATACACATTTGATCTGTGGAATATTTGAAGAAAAGTTGCCATATCAGTGTTGACTTTCATTTTACTTACCAAATACCTAATCAGTAATGCCTAAAGTCAAACAATGTAAGCCTAAACTTACATATAAGGGAATGATAAGAGAAAAATATATGTTGTACAAAGACTAGTTCCTCTTCTTAAGGGGCAACCTCAAATTAAGTGTGGTCAGAAAATGAGCATTGCCTTTCTCAGTATGTATTGTCATAGTTTATCTTTTCTTTGTGTAAAAAGTGATGTTTTAACTATACCGCTGCCATAAATTCCAATATATCCAATTAAAATCATATAACTGCATACAGGACAATACAAAAAAAGGCACACAATTCATTTGTCTGACCACATTTATTTCTATTTTCTAAGTGTTTTACTATTGTTTAAGTGCAAGAAAATAAGGAAGATTTAATGTTTTTTTTTGTTTGTTTCTTTCTTAGGTCAGTTAGTTGTGGCCACCTTGCTAAAACACACAGTTTTAGCATTGCCCTCTGTCTGTTTAGGGAATCGGTGCAGGGTTTTATGAGGGTTTGTCCACAATATTGACTTTTTTGTTCTTAAGCCCCTTTCTAATTAATCTGGTGGTTTGTTTAGGGTCAATGTCCATTTGGAAGACCCATTTGTGTCCAAGCTTTAAGTTCTTGTTTGATGTCTTGAGATTTTGCCTTAATATTTCCATATATCGTTTTTCTTCATGATGTTATTTTGTAACATCATTTGCTTGATTGTAGTGTCTACTGCAATCAAACACCCAAACACCATGACGCTGCCAACTTCTGTACTTCACAGTTGGGAAGGTTTTCTCAGGATGGCACAATTCAACTTTTTTTCTCATAATGGAAAAATAGTCAAGCTTAGTCATATCAGACTATAGGACAAGTCTCTGATAATGAAAGTCTCTGCACTTACAAACTGTAATCTGACACCGAATGATTTTTCAACCTATGTCAGTACCGAGTTTGTTTCAGAGTAAATAATGACAAGCTTTTCTCAGTTTCAGCAAGAATCTTCACAAGTTATTTTGCTTTGGTTCAAGGAATTTTTGGGAACTGAACTCATACATTGCATCAATATTTAACCTTTAACATAATCATCTGGGCTTTCCCATATAGTAAAAAGGCATAATAATCTTACTATACATAAACATCGTCGCTGTCATTATTCTGATGATTAGTAAACACAAACAATTTTAGTCATCATAAATGGCTTAAAACACAAAAACCTGCTTTAATGTCAGACAGTGAGAAAAAAAATGACTTACTATCCAGCATATGTATAAAATATCTGGTTTCAGCAATATATAACCTGCCTGCATTTGAGCAAACTCAGGTCTGTGTTAAATGACACTATGGAAAGATGCTAAACAAGCCATTAGTCATTTCACCTTCCTAAATATGTCAGCAACAAGGAGGTTAAAATGTTCACCTTGAAAGGCGACACTACCTTTGTTTGAAGCATAATCAAAATGAATTTTGTATTGTACTGTAAAAAAAAAAGTAAACACCAATATAAAAGATTTATTCTGGAGCTCCAGTCCCAAGTGGTATGTATTTTGGAATGATCTTTTTTAATGATAAAATAGATGATGTTTTCCATTAGTATGTTTTCATGCATAAAGAGGGACAACCTTGTAAGCTCTTCATTTTTACTTATAGATTCCAAGCAGCTAGCTCTACCATGGACTATGCAGCAATTTTTTTCATCTTCTGATGTCATCCGTTGAAATCAAGCAAAATATGCACAAGTGAGTTCATAAATGTGATGTCATAGTCCAAGTAATAAATATAATTAAGTCAATAAAGAACACAGCTTACACATCTGAACATAAAGCCTCCCTCACAATTATGGACTTATCCTCAAAACTGTGCACAATCCAGAGAAGTTGAGGTTTTACGCTTAAAACTAAAACGATAATAAACAATTTGTGAGGCATTCCAAAACCAAAATGTATGCATTTGAAACAATTTAAAAGCAAATTAAGTCTTTTTTCTCACAGAGTTATAGTCCTAAATTAAAATGACAGCATATGGTGCTACCTGTAAAAATAATAATAATAATAATTGCAAGTGTATGGATGACTTAGTTGTTTGTAAGTGTTAAGAGCAAAGCTGCCCACAGTGGGGCATGCTGGATGAGAAAAAAACAAATCAACAGTTTCACCTAATATCTAGTGCATAAAAGTACTAGAGAACACAGGCTGGATGTCCAAGCATGAGTACAATGTATCCATTCAGACCACTGCCCTGCAAAACAGAGACAGATGTATTCAACGCTTACTTTTTAAATTTAAGGAAAGGCTTATCTAACACCAATATTATTCCCAGTATGCTGAAACATTTCACAATATCTTGCAAAATGTAGTCATTCTTTCACACTAGATGCGACTTTTTTCCACGTCCTGTTCTGATCCAACCACAAACATTAATGAATGTAATCAATAAATTTAACCAATATGGACAAAGCATCACATAATTGTGAAGGAAGAATTAGAAACTAAGATGATTTATGTTTTATTTACACTGATGATTACAAATAAAAATCTGAAAAGTATGGAATGTAAATGTCTTCGTCTCCCCTCTCTCTAAGTCAATGTTTTGACTTTCTCTACGATTAAACTAACTTTGCACATCTAAAGACAGATTTCTATTCTTTATTGCAAACAAACTTAAGTTCAGTCTAATTGGATGGAGAGCTTCAGTGAAGACAAACTCTTACAATAAATACTCAATTGGATTTAGGATTTTTTTTTTCTTCTTCTGCTTTTAGAATTTCAGATTTTAGAAATAAACACTCTACTCTTTATTAACATAAAAAAGACTGATGTGTTTTGATACAAGTCATTCATAAACCAGCCTTGCTGTTTCCTTTGAAATTCCAATTAATCATGGGTGTACAAAGCTTTCAGAAAGGATAGTTCATAAATTAAGGATTTAGTTTTTTACTTTGTAATTATTCATGATTAGTGGTATGGCAGCATACTGCACAGCACTCAGGTCTGTCCCACACAGCTGTTGGTGGAGCATCATCTAAACGTGGCCTAAAAATAACGTATGGAGAGGATCCAGGTTGCCTTTCTATTTGGTCCAGATCCAGCCTGGATTTTGAGAATTGCCGGTCCAAACTATGTGATTGTGGTTCTGACAGTCTGGCTGGAAGTCTCAAATCTTTTCAGAGCTTTTAAAAGGTTTTGGTCTTTGTTTCTACCTCTGACCAGCTTTCCTCACCCTGCTGAAGAAAAGCATCTTGAAGACATGATCCTGACACCCCTTGGGGGCGGATTCTGGGTTTATGCACAGTGCTGTTTTTCTTGCACACATAATGTTTCATGCTGATCAAAATGTTTAATTTTTGTCTTCTGAAAAAAGCACTTTCTTTCCCACGTCTTCTGTGTCTTTTGCTTGTTTTGTGTGAATTTCAAACCAGACTTATGATGGTTTTCTTTTAGCAATGGCTAGCTTCTTGTCAGTCTTCCAAAAGCCAGATTTTTGGCGTGCATGACGAAAGTTTTCCTGTCAACAGATTCTCCCGTCTGGGCTGTGGTATTTTCCAGTCCCTCCAGTTGGTTCTCTGAATAATCATCCTTTGCACAGCTTGTCAGTTTAGGTGCAGACATGTCTAGGTCTGCAGCTGTAACGCATCCATTCAATTTTCAGATGATTGAATGTTTTATTACCTAACCCTGCTTTAAACTTGCCCACACTATTATAACAAATAATAGATGTGCACTATTACTTCAGAACTGTTCAGTGTGTTCCTTGGTATTCCAGATATTATTTAGCATCAATAAGATGCTTGTTCACTAATGGTTTCTACCAAAACTTGGAAGCCTATTATAGAGCTTCTGTAAAATATAAATTACACACAAGTTTGGTACCAAATTTTATTTTATTTTTTTGCACAGCCAGCAGCCCATCTTCACAGCATTTTGAATGCTTTGTTCTTGTGACATTTACAGTAAATGAGCATGCATTAGAATCTGAATTAAAACAATGCTGATGCAACATCTCTCTTTCTCAAGTGCATGTAGCGAAAAGTAAATTAAAGAAAGTGAACAGGGAGGCATTTGTATATAATTCCTGGACAGGCTAATCTCATTTTTCTCTAGTAAATTAGTTTTTCACCCAAACTGCCCATGACATATGTTTGAATATGTGGAAAATGTCATATGAAAGCCATATTTGTTTTACATCAAAAGGGGGTATGCACTTTTGAGAACCACTGAACTTACAAAGCGTATTTGCTGTTTTTTTCCAAGTTAACATGAGATCTGTAATTGCATTTTTTAATTAATGATGCATTTTGGATGTTGAAAGTTAATTGCCTCATTGCCCCATCTAGTACTTGCTGTTCCAAAGGGATGTGTATTTATGGTAGTGTTCTCTGACTGTTCAAACTTTTGACCTGACAAAGATTCAAGCTGGATCATAACACTGTCCGTTCAATTATTTCAGCAGGATTAACTGTGCACACTGCTCTGAGTTTCTCTTCGCAGACAGACTTTGAGGCCGTGCTTTTCGTTTTTGTTTAACCTTTTCCCTTCTGACATGGGGAAAAGGTTCTCATGGGTATTTAACCTCCACTTTCTACACACAACTCCATAACGGGAAAAAAAAAAAATATTTAAACACAGTTATCACACGAAATACATACGTACTGAATTAGTAACTGAACATTCTAACCTTCCAACACAGCAGAACATTAAGAACATTATATTAGTATAAATACAGTTGCCCTGTAAACAAAAGAATAATGTTGACGAAGGAACACTCCGGACAGGTCAGGGATAAAGTTGTGAAGATCTTTGAAGCAGGGTTAGTTCATAAAACAATTTCCCAAGCTTTGAACATCTTACAGATATCTGTTCAATCCATCATCTGAAAATGGAAGAAGAGTGGCACAGTCACAAGCATACTGAGACATGGTCATCAAACTAAGCTCATAGGGACAGCGAGGAAAACGTTAATTAGAGAAACAGCTGAGTCTTAAATTGTAACTCTGAAAGAGCTGCTGAGATCCATAGTTCAGGTATAAAAAAAATATCCTAAAAAGACAATCAATTGTTGTCTCCTCAAATCTCTCTTTCTGACAGAGAAGAAAACAGAAATATATTGTTGAAGGCTTGGTTTGGATTCATTGAACTGTGGTTTTGTAAAGTCATTTTCAGTAATTGTTCTTTTAGTTGTATTAAAAATATACTCACAATCTTCAAAAAAGTTAATACATCATTGAAGGTGGTGAAAGGTGACAAGCTAGTCAGCAATATGCCATCATTTTCAAACAATTACAAAACATGGGAGAAGAGGAACATACCACATGGATGCTGATGTACAACTGACATGACATCACAATATCACAACACCCTGAGTGTTGTGATATTGTAGACCAGAGGTATTCAACTCCAAAAGGGCAGGTGTCCTGCAACTTTTAGATGTCTCTCTGCTTCAGCACACCTGAGTCAAGTTATTGCATCATTAGCAGGACTCTGAACAACTTGACTGCCTACTGAGGAAGTAATTAAGTCATTTGATTCAGGTGTGTTGGACCAGGGGCACATCTGAACATGTCAGGACACTGAAGTTGAATGCCGTTGTTGTAGGCTGTTGATACTGTTGTATCCCACTGACATGGACATTTTCATTTGGACTTGATTTAATTTGCTAATTAGTTAATTAAAACAGTTTGTTTGACTTGCTGCTGGCTTCCACCTGTGTGGGGACTTGGTTAACTTACATATAGCATTTGGTGACATCTTTCTACTATGGGAAATAGGACTGTTAGTGATAATTACTTCACAGAACCTCACTTTATGCATTAAACATACAGAAGGGTTAGGGTTCAGATGAGACCAAAGCTGGACTTTTTTTGCTTACATTCTAAACTAACTAGTGACAGAAAACTAACGCTCCACTACACCTTGAACACCCCACAGTTCAACCAATGAGATCAGCATCATGCTGTAGAAATGTTTTTTCCTCAACACAAACACTGGATCTAGTCCAGGTAAGTGGAAATATTAAAGGACCTAAATACAGAGTACTGTAAGAAAATCTGTCAAAGGGTCCTTTAAAATTAAGAACTTCACAAATGCTCTCTGACCAATATGACTGAGCTTGAGCTTTGTTTGTAAAGAACAATTGGGTGGAAAATAACCCTTTATCTATCAAACACAATCACAGGGCAATTTCATGTAATAAGTAAAGCAAAAAGTGGTTCAAGCATTGAGTCAGATGGAATGAATAAAAATGCTCAGCACACCTCTCAGACTTCAATTTGTAAAATATGTTGAATGGAGTTTGCTTGTTCTCCTTATGCATGTGTGGGTTCTCTCCTGGTACTCCGGCTTTCTCCCACAGTGTAAATACATGGCTGTCAAGTCAATTGATTACCGAGTGTGTTCATGCATGGGTGTTTGTCCCGTGTGTCTCTGTTTTGGTCTGTGATGGACTGGTGAACAGTTCAGGGTGTATTCCACCTCTCACAAAATGACCACTGAAGATAGTTGCCAGCAAATGTAAAATTTTCCCTCCACTTTCCATTTACACCATATTTTGTGCTACTACAAGAATCTGATGTTTGTAGCTGCAATGCAACAAATCGTGACAAAGTTCACAGGCTACAACTATCCATGAGACACATTTAATATGCTATAAAGTATTGGCACATATCTGCATGACAATGCTGAACAGAGCTTAACGAAAAAGGTAACAATGTTTTGCCACACATGAATCATAACCCCACAGTCCACTCATCTAAAATGATGTGAACACTGAGAAGGAACACAAATTCCGGTTGGAGTAAGGGCTTTGTATCCCTTTAGGAATGAGACCATGAGAATAAAATCCCAGGGTGGGCTTAAAGAAGCCTGATTGCCTGTGATATAGCAATGTAAGGGAAATGGAAAGTGTACACAAGACAAAAACACAAAGTCACCTTTTCTCCAATGACGAGGTTTCACTGCAACTTTACAGTATATCAGGGGCAAAAACAGGACAGAGCACCCATAACAGGTTAGCCTATTTAAACAAGGGCACTTTGCCCGTTATCTAAATATACTGTGCTGTTAATGTGTCTGATCTGTTTGGACCCCCACCTATTAACCGTGTAACACAACAAGGCAAATCGCTGCCATTGTTGTGTGACTCTACTGCAGCATCTAGTTGTTTGTGTTTTTTTGTTGTTTTTTTTTCTAATGCAGCAAACTTTCAATAGCTGCAAAACACGGTTCCTTTAGCCATTACTGGCAGAGTTGGAAAGCTTTGTCAACATCACGCGTGCTGATTGCTGAGGCCACAGCGCTGCTCTGCTCACACACGCGCACGCACGCGCGCACGCACACACGCACACGCGCGCACCCACACCCACATCGCAGCAGTGAAAGTGGAGAGGCAGCACTTTTCACTAGATCGGCTGACAGGACTGACAGAGTATAAGAAAAAGAATGGAGACCGAATCGTTTACAACGCAAAGCACTCTGTGGGAGGGGGAAGCAGGGATCCTCAGATTCGCACAAAATGGTAATTTGAAAGCGGGAATGACTTCTAGCGTGCGGCGCACAACACGGGCGTTAATATGACACGGACCCGGGTAAGTGCTTCTAAGTGGACAAAGCAGTGAGCAGCAAGACACCCAGCAGCAGCAGCAGCAGCGGCAGCAGCACCGCGCTGCAGCATTCTGCTCTAACCGCCTTTAATCTGCTCTAACTGCCTTTAATCTGCTCGTATACGTCACAGGTATTTTTTTACAAATATTAATTACTGTTTAATGAATGCACCTTGCATTTTTCTGTATGTCACTAAATAACAAAGTGAAACGCGAGTCCGGATTTAAAACTGAGAGCCAGCTGCTCCTGCAACCAAGACATCCAAACCACATTTACTTTAATCATAAAGAAAAGCTCTTTCATTCTTACCGGCGTTTTTATCACTCATGTTCCCGCGCTTTGCAGACGTCAAACACGGCTGGCTCTCTTCTTGCTCTTCAGTCAGGGCCGCTGGTGCAGGTTGGCTTGTGTCATGCGATGTTCGGCCGAACTGGACTCCTCCGGGACCCTCTGCTTGTTTTCGCCGGAGTGTCACTTGATGCAGAGCGGCTCTGTGTGAACTCCTGCTTCCTTCACTGCTGCTGTTTCTGGGAGTTTCTGAGTGAGGTGGACTGAGGGCTCAGGTAAAAAATGATGTAGAGGGGAGGGACTGCGTGCGTGTGTGAGTGTGTGTGATCCGTGGGGTTGCAGCGCGTGCAACGTGTGCATGTTGTTGCACAACAAATGGAGAGTGAAAAGTAAGAATGGATGCTACTGTATGCATAATAATAACGAGTACTGAGGTTGTTAACTTTTCCTGAACTTTTTTTTTTTTTTTTTTTTTTTTTAAGCAGAAAGTTTTCAAACGGGTGGCCATAAGGGGCCTTTCAGGGCTGACAAGTTAAAAGCCTCCACACACATTTTTGGAACAGCAAAAAAATGGTGTTCTGATTGCTTTCATCAAAATCGCAGAAACAACAAATATTCAGATTGATTCATTTGTACAGTTGTGTTAATATGCACTGTAAAACATCTACAATTTAGTATGGAATGAAAGTTCACTTGAACTGAAGTTAACAAGAAATTCGTCTTTGTTTAAATTCAGAAGTTAAATAAATTAATACAACTTCCTACTGTAAAATTATCTTTCACACACTAACACATTTAGGTTCAAAATACAAAAAGTTCCATATTATGTAGAGTTTAAGAGCAGAAGTTAGTAAACATAACTGAATATGTCTAATTTTTTACAGAGTAATAATAATATACAGTTATCAATAACATTTATTAACAGTTTTTTATATAAAAAAAGCCTTAATCAAAACACGTCACACAGTGAGTGAACATATTTTTAAATCACAAAGATATGACAATAACGGTGATGGAGAGCCACTTTTTTGTTTTGCATGCCATTCGTGCTTTTTTTTGTTGTTTTTTTTGACTAAATACATTTCTAAACTGGAAAATTTAGTGATTGTAGCCAGTTAGACAGCTGGCCAGCAGTATGCAGCAACGGGTGGAGGATGGGCAGCTCTGCGTTAAATCAAATTTACACTCACTGTTGCTGGGGTGCAAAACAAGGGTGTAGGCTCTACCTGGCAACTGCGTGTTACCACATTTTGGCAGGCAAATCCACATTTTTGAAACCTTTTCTGCATAGCTCAAATGGCAATCACCAAGTAGAAAGAACAGCACTGTGTAGTCTGAAAACATTCATTTTCACTGCCACAGCCATCTGGTGCACATCCCACCTGCCACCTATATAACAGATATTTTTTCTCTCCATCTCTAAAAATTATTTTAAAAGAATAACAGCAAAAGAAGGGCAAGAAATTCTTGATGCGTTTAAAAAAAACTCAAGAATTGTTTTCTTGACCTCAGGAACAGTCTAAGCTGACCTAAAGCCTTGCTTCACAACTTTACCTTTCAGTATTAGGCTACCAAAACGACAATGATGTCCCAGACACCCCAGTGAGTGCAGTGAAAAGTCACCACACTTGCTGACAACATAATTTATCAAGCATTTTTTTTCTTTTTTCTTTTTTTTTTAGGAAAGACATATAATATTTTGCTGAGGGACATCAATATTTAATATGTGGATCAGATCAATAGTGTGTTCTGGGCATTTGATGCTGTATTGTTCCTGTCATTTGATTATGCTGCAGTGGAACTCAGATACATATTGTGCTCTATACACACAGTGAGTCTACATTGAAAATAATTGTTCGGCACCTGTGTAATCGGTTTGTTCAAAAAGCACTTGGGACTTGCTTGTGTTGCATAATCAAACTGTGTCAGCAAAGGCATACACGACTTTTATGAGTGTGCTTTTTTCACATTCATTTCAAGTGCTCCTCTTGTTACACAATTACTCTTTTTTTTCATTTGAAATTAAAAATTATGAAACTATTGTAAAGCTGCAGATCTGTCAGAAAAGTGTTGTTTTTTCCCCCCCTCGTGTTTATGTTTGTAACAAATATCAAGATTGAAATCTCCCTCTGACGTCTGTCCAAAGAAAATCACAATCATGCACTGATCCACAAGATGTATGCAGGGTAAAACAGAAAGCAAGCGTGGTATTATCTCACAGGCCCATTGATCACTGTCTTGGAAACTGCCCCGTCAGCACACTTATGGGACGCTATGACAACAGCTAGAGTTTCCCCTGAAGGTATAAAAAGAGTGTGCTGCTGGTATAAGATGTTTCTAGACTTTGGGCTGAAATAGAAGCCTCAAGGCCAAACGGCATTTAGTCTCATGAGTCTGTGGATATAAGTCTTAGAACAAATGCAAGAGAGTGCTTGAGTCGGCTTTTTTTATTTAATCTGCATGGATACGATTGCATTAGGGTGAACAGATGTCTAACACGACTGACAAGTTGTTCTTATTGCAGGCATACTTCCTGTCACATGGGCGATGACGTGCCTCCCCCCTGTCTTGTTCTGAACACAGGCTGGCGTCAGTTTGCCAGTGAATCAATGACGGGACCTGAAAGAAGACACCTCTGCGGGGCAAAATGTGAACTGCATTGATTGAAACAAACAAAAATAAAAAATGAAAAGGATGCTTAAAGGTCCTCCAGAATCCGACAAAGATTAATCAGTGTGCTCTTTTTGGCTACAATATCTCTTTGATATGCATCCATGCATCCTTACTTATCTGTTCCTGTGGCCTTCCCACCTCAACCTCTCCCACGTTCGCTGTTCTCACTCCTTCTGCTCATCCATCCAGCCTTTCCTCTCCCACATATCTGTGTCCTCCCCTTGCCCCAGACCTGCACCCACAGGATATCATCTGACTTCGCAGCATGTCCTTGGTCTATACAGTGGCAAAGGCATATTGCTCTCCTTTCTTTGTACTCTGGATCTTTGCCCTGAAACTGTAACCCCCTCCTCCTCCCACCTCCACCACCACTACCTTTTTTGTGGGTTTGACTATATAATGCTCTGTTTAGCTATGGAAATTAGATTGTATTCAAATTTGTGAGCGGGTTGTTCTGTCTAATTCTGTTAAGATGAATTGCTCCTACTGGTACATTCTTCCCCCTCCTCTGTCACTGCAGTTCTCTAAACAATTCTGTGTGGAGCGATACAGCTATGCAGATTTTGCATTGGAGTTGAGCCCTGCTCTGCAGACACTGCAGTGCAGCTTACTCACTGCAAATTCTACCTTTTTTCTTACCTATTTCTGGAGTCAGTGGGCAAGTAAGCAAGAAGTTTGTGGAAGTTGTCCAAATGCCAATAGGAGCTCCCAGTGCCATCAATACAGCCCACCTACTGGCCAAGACTGCTACCATTCTGAAAGGTGTCAGAACAAACCTGCATAAGAAAAAAGATAAGGTGCTATTAGCTGCTATTATACACAAGGCAGTGGGGTTTTCTTTCTAAGCTTTGCATTCATTATATTTTGTGAATGTGGCAGTAAGCTACGTATGGATGAAAGAAAAAAAACACTTGTGGGTTTGACCTGCCTCATTAAACTGCATTAATTGATTAGTCATTTATTTACCAAAATGTTTGTCTGAAGAATAAATTCTTCTTATCAGTTAGCTGACTATTACATATTTCAAACAAGGAACATGTAACTGAATTACATATTATCAAAGATTATAGATAAAAAATCTTAAGATCTATTATTTAATGGTTTATTAGATAAAGAATTCCGCAGCCAAAAACACAAAATATTAACGGATACAAACATAAAAGCATAACAAGGCCAATGTTATAAGCTCTTAGTTGCATTGACAGTTGATCAACCTATAAATAATTACAACTAAATTCCACCGTTTCTGAAACCTTGAAACAAGGGACCAATGAAACAAACAAACCATAAACAAGATAATATGCAAACTAAACTTCTTAGAAAAGTTTTTGACAGGCTTGAACATTAAAAATATTCTCTAAGCTTGTTAAAGCTTAGAGAGCTTCAGCTTCTCATCAGAACCCTGCACAATGAAAGAATGAGTGCCTTGGTGGTCTGATTCTAGCTCTTGCTTCATTCACAGAACTTCGCTTGGACAGCCGCCGACACAATTTCCACCTCCCATTTCTAAACTCAGCTAATGGCAAAATCTTTGCATAATCACAACCAGTCTGAGTGACCTTTAGCTGTTTGGCTGCTGTTCACTTGGATGGGAAGGCTTCAGCTTTATTGATGCCTTACGCAGATTTTCACTCATAACAAGGTTTTTATTTTGTAACCAGGTTGCTGTGTATTGCAGACTTCTGCCCAGGTCCCTCTTGAAAATGAGATCCAGATCTCAACGGGGTTTACCTGGTTAAATAAAGGGGGGGAAAAGAAAAGAAAAAAAAAAAAGCCCTAATATGTTGAAGTTTTAGGACATTCAAAGACGATTTTTTTAATACTGCTGACTTGAATGTCTACTTAGGCGAAACGTCACTGAGCGTTACAACGTAGGTTTTCAAAATAAAAGTACCCCTAGACTCTTATCTAAAGAACTGAGGAGACTATATTTATATAAAACTGTACAGCTCTGGATCAAGAGACCCACTGCACTGAAAACCTCATGGCCATTCCACCAAATATTGATCTCTGAGCGCTTCCGGAGTCAAAACATTAGTATTGTTGTTTCTAAATGAATGTGAACTTGTTTTCTTTGCATTATTTGCTTATTCTCAAAGCACTACATGTTTTTGTTGTTATTTTCTGTCACTAAATACAAAATTTTTGCTTGGAATTTCAGAGGCATGTTGTCAGTAGTTCATAGAATAAAATAACAATGTTTATTTTACTCAAGCATATAACTATAAAAAGGAAAAATCAGAGAAACTGATCATTTTAAGTGATCTCGTAATTTTTTTTCAGAGCTTCACGGACGCTTTTTTACAAGCGTCCGTGAAGGCAGCATCAGCTCGACTCTGACAGGGGGAGGGGCTTCTAGCAGGAGGTCACAACAATCATGGCGTGCAGAGGATTTGTCATAAAATGGGGCAAAACAGAGTTCTATAGATCGCCAAATACCTTTTCCAGATGCTCAAGGTGAGCAGTAAAAGCGGCGTTCAGTTTCTGTCTGTCTGAAGAAGATTAACCCTGGCAGGAGACGTGTGTGTCTAGGTTTTCCTCTCGTCTGGTAATGTTTAGTTACCTAACCGTTCTGCCATAGTAAATGCAGCTAACTTTGTTTGGGGTGGAAAACCGGGGTTGTCAGTGTCATCGACATATATTACTATGTTATTATTACTCATTTCTGATGATGGCCAGTGTTGTTCCATTGCGGTTGCTTGTTTAAGGCTGTGCTAAATGGGCTGAAGTACACACACGCTGCATATTATGCAACCCACGTTAAATACTTCATGTGGTTGTTACCAGAGGGGATTTAAAATTTTGGCATTTAGTTGTTAGGTTTTGTTACTGTACTTAAACGTTAAGGATGGAGTACGGGGTCCGCTCTTAGAGGTTGGAAACAAAACTTGGCAACACCTGGCTATAAACTGGCAGTTTTGTTGCTAAAATGAACATTTTTAGTGTCACCAAGACCCAATGGTTTTGTTTTTTTTCTTGTTTGTTTGGTTGTGTTTTGTGTGCAGTTGAGTGAAATTTGATCATTTATTTTAAGAGTAATAAAACATAACACACTTGGCTGGTTTATTAGTTGGCCATTTTACTTAGGTAGTCAGCTGCTTAACATAAATGATGCAAGTTGTTCAAATATTAGTTTAAGAATAGTATTACCTCATAGAGATTTCTTTAATTTCCATACCATGACTCTCCATTGTTTTCATGACTGAAAATATTTCCAAAAAGCCAAATTTCTCATGTTGTAAGCATGGGAAGTGTAAGTAAGGAGAATGTAGTGCCCTTGTTTCAGCCAGCTGACTGTGACTTTTAACCAGCACTTTCTCTTGCATCTTATCAAGAGGATTTCAAACTACAGGAATGTTATTAAGGAATAATCTTTAGCCTATTAAACACTTCACTTTTTAAATCTTCGGTATGACTTCATACCAGCCCATGCTGTAGGTAAAAGGTTTTACTTGTTTGGGGATTTTTTGTACAGGCTCAACCCATATCAGCAACAGAGGAGTGGGTTCCGCCGGGAAGCTAAAAGGACAGACACCAAAACGGGAAATGTCAACCAGCAGCAAACCAAAACGTCACCCCCTGAGGCTGGCACACCGGGACCCCCGCCTCCTCCCAAAGTCCGACTGCCAAGGCTCTTTAGACCACTGATGTTTACAGTAGGGGTATGCTGATGTCCGAATTATAACTAAATCTGAATATGAAGTAAAGTAAGAAAAGAAGATCCATTTTTTATTCTCTTGAAACACAACAAGTCTTGTCTCTATTAACAGCACAGAGCAATTATAGAGGACTAGGGGTTATCCTCTGAATGTGCCAGGGGGAATTTGATGTATGAGAAGATTGTTCATTTTGATTTAATGCCAATATGTGTAAATTGTTGCTAAAATAATTTGTAGGACAGAAGGTGGTTGGTTGTTTGACTCCATTCCAGTTTGCAGGTTGTTCCTTCGGTGGGGCGGCCATTTTGCAGTATGAGACTCTGAAAGCAAGAGTTCAAACTGCAAAAGATGGAGAAGAGTTAGAAAAACTCGTAATGGTAAGGATTTTACAAAACTGTTTTACTCTGTCTACCATCACTTTCAACTTTTGCCAGCTGTTCAGTTAACAGTCAGCTTAATTTGAGTCAGTTCCCCATCATTTTGTTAACAAGGGTTCCCAGGACATGGCATACTGGCATGACTGGTGGAACCAACTGTCCAGCTTCCAGCGGCAGCTCCTCCTCCTGATGTCCATGGTAGATGACTTCTGGAGAAGCCTTACAGAGGGACAGAGGACTGCTACTGGTAGTTTTAACAACGTATATATTGATGAGATATTTTGGATCTCATCAATTTTGGACGTCAGCGTGTCTGCAAAGGTTTAAAAGCAATGCAATTGCTTCTTAATGTCTTCCAGGAATTATAGCTTTAAACGCTGCAGTTCTGTGTTGTTGGCGGATCCCGGCGATGCAAAGAACTATGATTAAGTACTTCACATCCAACCCAGCCTCCAGTGAGTATGGTTGTTTGTTGTGGAAAGTTAAAAGAAGTAACTCAAATACAACTATAAGGAGTTAATTTGTTTTCTATGCTCTGCTGTTTTTTTTTTTATTATTTTATTTTCTCCTACCCAGAAACACAGTGCCTTCCCATGATTCTGTCTTCCTTCAGCCACTACTCCATTATCCACATGGTGGCCAATATGTATGTCCTATGGACGTTTTCCTCTGGTATTGTCTCCCTCCTCGGCAAAGAACAGTTTCTTGCAGTCTACCTCTCAGCTGGTAAGTGGAGCAAAGGACAGAATCAATACTGGCCAAGTATTAAAACAATAGAGCGGTTTATTTTTACCTAAGATAAGATCTTAAGTCAAAATAAGATTTACTTACTTCTTATAATGTCATTTTTTGTAGTTGTACAAAATCCTGATATTATTGAGAAAATATTCACTAATTATGTAGAAAAGGTAAGTCTGGTACATTTTTATTATTTAATTTTATGTTCTGACAGTTTTGTGATTAAACTCAAGTCAAGGGTTTTCATATGTATAGTCGATTTAGATTAGGCTGCATAGCTCATTCAAGATCCAATACTTTATGAGCCAAACAGCAGCCTTTCATATTTTTCATAATTTTGTCATTGTACTCTTCTATCTACTGTGTGATGTACTTGGGCAGCAGCAATCTCCAGTCTAGCCACTAGATGCCACAAAAGTATAACTACTGTATTGCCCTTTAATATCCATTGTTTAAAATGTGACAATGTTCACGGACAAAATTGGTTTTCATTTACTATACGTCTTTTTTTAAATGACATATAGTAAATTAAATATGTAGAAAATGTTTCTCATGTTCTACCATGAGAAACAAGAAGACTTCAAATGCATCATTTAAGTCAAAAAACTAAGATTCATGATCATGTTATCCTCTGACTGGAACTGGGACTCAGGTCCATTATGGGGAAAAGTTAGATTCTATTCCCTTTTCTCATCTTTTTAAGACATTGCAAAAATATGTTTTATTAATTTTTTTTGGCAATTTCAGGCGTGATATCTACTATGGTCAGTTATGTTTGTAAAACCGCCACCGGGCGATTCTACCCATCTCTTGGGGCGGTAAGAATGTTTTTAACCTAATATTTTATTATGAACGGTGAAAAGATCGTGATCTATGACTTTGTTTTATTCACAGTCAGGTGCTGTAATGGCTGTACTCGCTGCAGTCTGTACGAAAGTACCAGAGGCCAAGCTCGGCATAATCTTCCTTCCTATGGTCACTTTCACTGCCGGAAATGTACGTTTCACAGTTTCTCCTGTTATCCTATCCTCTGTGTGTCAAAGGTCTCTGGATGTTTGCTTTTTCTTACATTAAATGTGTAATGTCATTCCTACATTCTGTTTTTGCTGCAGGATAAAGATTTAAATCTGTGCATGAACAAAGCAAACACGTGTATGAATGTGTGAATGTGTAAGTACGCATGACTGAATGCACAGCATTCAGCAGTGTGTTGTTTAGAATTGTAAATATCTGGCTTTTATTTGTTTTTAGGCTCTCAAAGCACTTGTGGCCATAGATACGGCGGGGCTCATCTTGGGATGGCGGCTGTTTGATCATGCTGCTCACCTTGGCGGAGCTCTCTTTGGAGTGTGAGTCCCTGATCCTTAACCCTCTTTTCACCTTTCTTTTAATTTGCATCAATCAAATTTAGCTTTTTGATTGATGCAAATATCACTGAGAAGGAAAATCTACTCCTTCTGTCTCATTTTAACCATCTCCTGTTTCGTCTTACAGCTGGTATGTGGCGTATGGTCACAAACTAATTTGGAGAAGGAGGGAGCCTCTTGTGAAGCTGTGGCATGAGCTTCGCTCTAAGGGTGGCAAGGGATCGAGACCCGGCGGTGGGCCTGAGGTCAGAGGTGGCGGTGGAGGACAGCAGTAACCCTACCTAAAGATCCCTGGAGTTATTACCAGCAGGAATTCTCTGGTCATGGAAAAGATCTGGATGTTTTTAATTTGTTGAAGTGGGTTGTTATTTTTCATGAATAAATATAAAAATATGCAAACATCTAATCTGTTCAGTTTCAACAGTGAGTTAAAGTTTGTTTTAATGGGGCCATATCAGCATTTTAGGTGCTTCCTTCCTAAAGCATGGTAACGTCGTTTGTTTCATTCTAAAGAAACAAACGGCGGTCTAGAAAAGTATCATCTCTGATGCACAGGACCTTTTTTCTTGTTTGGATTTGTTTATGAACTACCAACCATAGTTCTGCCCAGTCCTGTGAAACAAATGTGATTAATATTCGTTTGCACAGTTGGACGTTTTGGATCGGTTCTGCCATCTTTATTATCAGAGGCCATATTCGTTCTGTGTTGTTCTAATTATGCTGCCAACAACCATCTTGTGGACAGAGAACAAAAATAACGTTTGACTTTGGGTAAAGTACCGTTGTACTGCAAGATTTAACTTGCCTTTTTGCTACATTGTGCATACTGTCTTAGTGTCATTTCTCAGAAGTGGTATTTGCCCAGTTTTAAGACTAAGTCAGAAAAACATACGTTGCAATGTTTTGACAAGTGAAATCTTAGAATCTGAAAAGGATGGACTTTCTTTTTACCATCACTGAATGCAGACATTTTCTTTGACATAAAATGATGTCTAAGTTATAACAACCAACCAAATTGTCCTCTTTTGTAAACTTGATTTTATTTATTTTTATATTTTCCTATCTCTATTGCTACAACACTATATCTTCCTAATGTTCTGTGAGACTTGCCCCAACTAAGGGTGAGCAGCAACTGTGCACTTTTAGAGTAATTAAGATGACTTTAATTATTTTTAAGTTAACACTGCTATTTGCTATATGCAATAGCAAATGGCTACAGCCTAAAATTCTTCATACCGGTACTTTTGGTAATCATTTTTCTTCACTGGATATAGTGTTTGCAAGTAGAATACTTAGGATGATAGAAAGGAGGCCCACCAACTTCAAAGACTTGGAGCTCATCACCAAAGGTAAATCATGAAAATAGCAATGGAAACTTCAAAAAAGTTGTTGAGTAATTATAAGGAGTTCCTGATTGCTGTAACGCCAATCAAGATTTGTCCATTGATTATTGAGACGGGAAATAAATCTGTAACACCGAGTGAATAAAGTATTCTTTTATTGTTTTTAACTGTTTCACAAATAGGACAGAGTCCTTAAATTGGTACTTAAATTTTTATTTTTTTTAATTAACTTAAATCACATTCTTTGAATTCTGAAGATGTGTGTTTCTTAGGGTCTTACTAGTTCTTTTCTCTATCTATAATTTAGAAATAGGTTAAAAAATAAGCCATATGAATAAAGTTCTGGGCCTGTATTAAATTCCATTTCTTAAAAAAAACAACTAAATACCTGTATATGAATAACTCTTAGGTTTTTAAACCTACAGTACTTTTCTCTTTGAATAATTGCAGTTCAGCAAGTGATTCTATCAAGAATAAATTTTTACATCTGACTAGTCTGTGTTGTCATCACTATCCTTGCGATGAGAACTACCTTTGGATCACACGAGACTAAAAGCATCAGCTGATTGGCATGAGGAGCGTTAACCAGTCAAACAAGTCTTCCAAACTCCTCAGCAGTCTCATCTCTTACTTTAGCCCAAATCATCCATTTGTAACTTCCTCATCCCCTACTCTTGTGATTGGCATAGCTTGGGAAACCAAACTGGGAAACCATGAGGTTGGAGTAGCAGAGCGGCATGAAGCCATAGATCTGCGCCAGCCGATTCAAGCAGTACGATCTCTGGAGAAGGTGCTCAGGACGATGCCACATTCCCTGATAGCCACTGCTGGCATCTTTCTCAAGGTTGCGCAGGTCCACAGGCTTGACAAAGATCCCTGAAGGTCTGTGGACTGTGCCTGAATTTGAGTGTTTTCTTAAATACAGAGCAACAGCAAAGTTCACTGCTATATCGTCACAGTTTTGGGTTTCGTCAACTAAGGCGTGTACTTCTTTAGGCTGATCCTGGAATAGTTGTAGGTAGCGCTGATGGAAGAAGGCAGCACCGATCAGAACCATAGAATACCTGCAGAAAGAACAGAACTAAGTAAGAGCAAACACAACAAGGACCCCAAACTGAAGACAAATGCAAGGGCAACTTACACGTCTCCTCCAGCCGCTTCTGGATTCTGCAGCTCAAAGCTGCCATAACTGTAAACTCCTCCAGCTGTTGAGACGTGTTTCCGAGGGACAAATCCAACTATTTGGTCTGGAAATTGCTTCAAGATATAGAAATGTAGTGCTCAATTATATGACTAACATAGTGAGTACAGTTATTTTACAACGCCTCAGTCGTAAGACTGGAAATGCTGTTTTAATTTAATAGACAATGAATCTTATTACCTTCCACACAGAAAAAGCAAAAGTGATGTCAGGAACACTGACAAGGGTGTCATCATCCAGCATTAACACAACTAAATGGTTGAGAGAAAAAGAATCAGAAGGGATCGAAAGAGAAAAACCTCAAATACTAGTAAGAATTGACAAAAAATAAATAAAAAGTAGAGATGCACCAATCAGCCTTTCCTGTCAGATATCCATTTTCATTTTTCTTTGAGGTCTCCAATTGATTAACTCCACTTTTTTAATAAAGAGCTTTAACATAAAATAAAATAATGCACTAGAATTAGTAGTTTACTATCCAACCAAAAATTACAAAATACAAGAATATAATTATGCACGTCTCTAACCTTCACGTGATATAAAAAGTGCATCCTGTTAGTTCAAAATTTTATTATATATTAAATACAGAAAATGCAGGAAAAATCCTGAGGAAAAACTCAGGATATTTGGTGTTTGTCTTGCCAATAATTTAATAGTTGATAAAGCAAAAATCGTCTAATTCCAGTCTCCAGTCTGTTGAATGGCATGTCTCTGGTTACAAAATTAAATAAAAAAATATATATATATGAATATTTTACACATTGCAAACTGATGCAAGTTAAAAATGCACTGACCATTGGTGGCAATCTCAGAGAACAGTTGTAGCCTGTTGCGCATTTGGTTGCTCGCCTGTTCTTTAAAGACCACCCGGACTGGATGAGGACCCAGAGATTCCCACAGCTTCGCCGGAGTCTGCTCCCTGATGTTGTTCCAAACTATGATGATCATCTGAAGATGAGGCACTGCCTGGTAATGGTTCAGGAGTTTGAGTAGAATGTCTGTGCGGTTGTAGGTTTGGATGATGATGGTAAACTTCTCTTCTGGGGCATCTGCAGGTTGACCCTGAGCAGGGTTTCCGTTTTGCAGCGCTGCTCTGCGCAGTACTCCCAGGACCCCAGCAACGTCTCCATGCTCCTCGGCAGGGGGCAACAGAGCTGTCAAGGCAGCTCCGACCAAGAGGATCAGCAGGAGTGGGAAAATGATACACTTTCGCCGAATTCCAAAGCAGCAACTCTGAAGCCTGCAAAGAAGAGGAGACATAAACTGAGTTTTTTAGAAAAAAACATAATGCAGTAACTGAATGCTAAGTTTAATTTTAATTGGTAATCATGTGCAGTACACAGCTTAAAACATAATTTCCTCACCCTTTTTCATCTCACAAAAGGACTTGAAACTTGGCAAAATACAATTTTTGCCCAGAGGCAACTACGTGTCATTATGGGAAAAAACATTGTCTTCAAAGAAAACTCTGATGTTTGCAATAACATCAGAACTATGTTCTGATGTTATTGCAAACATAACATCAACAAAACATTACTAGTCTACACTAGTAAACAATAGTGTAGACTAGTGTAGTCTACACTAGTAAACAATAGTGTAGACTAGTGTCTACTAGTGTAGACACTAGACACTAGTCTACACTAGTAAACAATAGTGTAGACTAGTGTCTACTAGTGTAGACACTAGTCTACACGGTCTAGTGTACACTACACTAGACCGTAGTGTAGTCTACACGGTCTAGTGGTACACTGAATTTTGCCCGTCTTATTTACTAAAAACATGGACACATTTAGTTTAAGTAGTGGATAGAGCAGACAAACAACACAGAGAAGTATTGATTCAAGAGCACCTTCTATGCCACAGACACAGCAGGGGTATATGCAGCAGCAGCTCTCTTGTTTCACTTGCACAATGCAGGCAACAAACCCAAAGAACGCTTAAAAATATACTTAGAATACGTTTATTTGTAGCATTTTAAAAAATAAACACACTTGTTATTCCTAATCCTAATCAGATATATTGTAGAATATGGATAAAATAGTTTTCCTTTGTTGTTCTGGGATTCGGCACAACAAAGGATGGGTCAAATCAATACTAAAATATCAAGAGTCTCATGCACTGATTTGAAAAACATTTCTCGCTATTTGTTTTTCTGACAGCTCATATTTTTCTGCTGATGCTGTGAACTTTGTCCGGTGTGTTGCAAATATTTCTCTCTGTTGAGTTTAGTTGTTTTTTTGTTGTTTTTTTTTCTTTTTCACATCTCACTAGAGAAGCTTTTCTACTCTTTTATTTATAACTCACCTCATTTTGTTTGCGTTGAAATCATCTCCTTCGGGTTACTGTGTCGCCATATTGGTTGCGTAGCTATGACGTCACTAGCTGACATGAAAAAGAAGAAGAAATCTCTGCTTTTAGAGCCAGACATGAAAAAGTGGGTTGAGTAACAAGAAATTAGGAAATATGATATAGAGACATTAAAAATTAATAAGATATTAATTAAACATAAAATAAGTAAAGCAGTTTTTTGAAGTATTTTTGAAGGAAAGAGGATTATATATAGGAATTTAGATTAAAGGGAGATACTCTGGTCCACACTCCAGTAGATGGCGACAATACATCTTAACATTAGATGTCACCCGCAAGTAAAAATCAGAAAGAAGAAGAAGAAGTGGGTTGCGCCACAGGTTAGAACTCAAAGGTGATTGGAGAAAATATGTGGGAGGTTTTTTTATGTAAGTATTTTTAAGAGAACTGTAGAATCTAGTTTGTCTTGGTTTGGTACCGGAAATAGACTCCGCAGACCTAAATCTCAGCTGCACACAGAGCACAGCTTGGTGTATTCAGACGCGCAAGTGTATTTTTGACATAAGAAACGTAAATATTAACTCATATTTTTAATTTTTTTTTTCGGATCCAGGATTGTTTAACGAAAATAACAGAGAAGCATGCCATTATTTCCAGCCCTGAGGTGTCCCACTGTCCAACTCTTCAATGGTCTGGAAATCCCAATACTTGGATTAGGTCTGTATCAGGCTTAAAATATGACAGTTAAAGTTGGAAGAGTCAAAAGAAAATTGTTTAGAGTATTTTCTCATATTAAATTGTCTTTGTGTTTTTTGTGTGTTATATGTTCATGTTGTCTAATTTACTTTGAAAGGCACAGCTGCAAGTTCTCTATCCTATCACTTTCTGTTTAGTATTATGTATGTGCATGTTATACTGCAGTTGTCCACTGGGGGCAAAGAGAGCGAGTTCTTTTCTGTAGGCAGCACTGTTCTGAAGAATTAGAAATTGAACACATTATGAGTAGTGAAGAGGAAAACGCAACAAAAATTAACATAATTTCCGAGATAAGTTTATTTGTAATGTTCTAAATGTGCATACGTTGTTTGCAAAGCTAATAAATACATTGGTCCAAAACAATTCCTCGGATCGATACTCATCCAGAATTGTGATTTTGGTCTTTGTTTTTAACAACGTTTTTGCTGAAACACATGAGGGTGTTGGAACAAGTTCACTGTGCTAATGTCTGAATTGTAAATCATTGTCCAATGTGTATTTTGAGGGAAGCTTGTATTAGGTCTTTGGCAAGGTTATAGAATTCATAGCACAACTACAAGTAATTACTGTAGTTCGCAACTTAAATTAATTTGGTGATTATTTTAAAGTGCCACAATTAAAGGAACTGAATGTTGTGTATACTAAGTGTAGCTTTTTGCTGGGGTCTTGTTGGTATTGGTCAGATGATTTTTTTTTTTCTTCTTCTTTTTTTGGCTTTCTAATGCTTTTCCCTAGAATTTACCTCATTTCTAATAGCTTGACAACCATAGAACAATATTTTTACACCAAGACTGTAATTCCCTAAAAGTAATTGTCCTTAAGCTAGTACTATATTATGCTTTAGTCATTCCTTGCTAGGTTTGTGGAAAAATGTATCAAATTTTGGCTCTCTCAAGAAAAGTGCTTAACCCTTAACAAAATTGTAAAGTTGCCAGGACATGAAGCTTCCAAATATGATGTGCTTTTCCACCTGACTTGTGGCAGACCAGTGGGAGTTTTTGATGCTGTTGTGCATCATCAAGAAAACTTTTTTAAAGATTTACATTAAAAGCCTATAAGTCAAAGACAGTAAGTTCTCAATAGTTTTATTTAAAAAAAAAACATTTGAGAGATCAAATCTTCATTGAATGTCACAATGTTCTGTTGGCTCTATTTCTTCAGGTGCATGTTTGGTCTCCTCATCAGAGATTTTTTGTTCTTTGACTGTCAGGTACATCTCATCGTGGCGGATACTCGCATGATGCCATCCTGTACGCTCTCACTGAATGTGGTATTCGCCACCTTGACACAGCAAAGCGGTATGGCTGTGAGGAGAACCTGGGCAAAGCTATCAAAGAGAGTGGGCTGCAACGAAGTGAACTATGGCTCACTAATAAACTCTGGCCTGGTGACTATGGATACAAAGCTGCAAAAAATGCCTGCCTGGACTCCTGCAGAGCAATGGGGGTTGAATATTTTGGTATGAGCCGAGTACAATTGATATAGCTTTGTAAAACAAATGTAATAGTCAATGTGTTGTCACAAAGCCTCTAAAAACCAGCCTTTAGTAATAAAGGTTTGCTTCCTTTACTGTCTTCATCTTTTACCTTTGAATAGATTCTGATATTTTCCTGCTTGTTTTTTGTTTGCTTGTGTAATGTTTAGGTTTGCTCTTGTTTTTTAGATCTGTACCTGATGCATTGGCCGGAGCCATTCATACCTGGTTGTTCTAACAGAGAGATTAGAGCTGAGACATGGAAAGCTCTGGAGGACCTTTACAAACAAGGTAGAAGGACTTGATGTAAATATTCAACTGATTTCACAGGGCGCAGCATGTTGCAAAAACTTTCCTCGTGCTGTTAATCTTTGCACCTTCCTGAGATTTTCTACCATTTTGGCTAATTTTAAAACACAATTTGGAACATTTTCCGACTCAGACTTGGACCGTGTGCCGCTTCAGTGATTTTTAGGTCACATAACAGGAACTTTTTAACTTGTTCTATAATGAGTAGGGCAATGTTACATCTGTAATCTGACTTTATCATTGCAGGGATTTGTCGTGCTATTGGGGTGAGCAATTTTATGGTCCACCACCTGGAGCAGTTGAAGGAAGACTGTACTGTGGTGCCACATATTAACCAAGTAATTTTCCCATTCGTTCAGTTCATTTAAGTGTATTTATTCTTCAATTAGAGGATTATATTATATTATATTATATTAGATTCATGATTGGTGAACTTTTAAGATTGTTGTCTGGCTCCCTGCAATATTTTTTTAATGGTCTTTTCACAGATGCTTCAAAACATTGCTCTGCTTATTTAATAACTTTGCCAGATGGAGTATCATCCTTTCCAACAACCTAAACACCTGATGGAGTATTGTTGGAAGAATGGGATAGTGTTTGAAGGCTTCAGTCCCCTGGCCAAGGGTCAAGCCCTCAACGATCCTGTTGTGCAACAAATAGCAAAAAAGCACGGACGAACGACTGCTCAGATCTGCCTTCGCTGGAGTATTCAGGTAGTCGCATTGTCTCATTGCTGCTGTAGTTTTTGTGTCTCTGCTTGTTGTTAACCAAAGTTGTATTCTCAAAATTATTCCCCAGAATGGAGTTGTCACTATTCCAAAGTCCATCAAAAAGAACAGGATACAGGAAAACTGCCAAGTGAGTTATAAGCCTGTTGTCTTTTGAGCCTTATTAACATCCATACACTGTGGAAAGATCTTGGTCTGGTGAACTAAGGATGATATTTCTGTCAATTATAGAGTTTTACCCTCTAAATGATTGGATCTTCACCAGGCTCTAAAGTGATTTAATCTAAATGGCACAAAACAGATTTTACTTACAGTAAAACACACTAAAGATTTCCTGTTTTAAGCCAGTTAGGTTGTCATAATTTCAGTTTTCTAAGTTCAGAATAATGAGTAAAATTTATATTTTAGTTTTCTTCAATTTCAAAAGTATACATAAAACTTGGTACTTGTTAGAACCACCTTTTAAACTGCAAATCTTAGGTCAAAAATGGCATCTTTCTGCAAACATCCCAAAGATTTGATCAAATTGTAGCCCGTTCCCCCTGACAGAACTATTTTGAGGTGTTGCCTTAAAATACATCCAGAAACGTGCCTCTATTTATTAAAAATGTTGCAAGTTAAAATCAGAACCTTACAAAGTTCTTTTAAAAGGCATAGTAATGTTTGGCCTAGTCTTTAAAATTTAAGTAATGAAAAAAATGATAAAACTTCTTTTTCTAGCATTTATTTTGCATCTCACTTTCTGCCATCTTATACACAGGTGTTTGGGTTCCAGCTTGATGAGAAAGACATGGTTGCTTTAGGAAATCTACATGATGGACGCCACGTAAGTTGGGATCCGACAAATGTGGATTAAAATTTACCAGGAAAAACAAAAGGAAGAAAATCCTTTGTGAGTGACAGCTGGGGAAACAGTCATTTTTTATGTGACTTCTTATAGGGGGCCACCGATGTGGATTTTCTTTAAGTCTTAACTTCACATGACAAACTGCATGGGAATTCAATGTGGTTAGCATACTTTTTGTAGTTTTACCTCCTTTACATTTTCATATTTAAAACGTGACAATTTTACTTTTTTTGGTATTATTTGAAGTCGATTATCTTCAATAATTGTTGCAGTACTTCCATCATTGGATACATTTTTAGAAAAAAATCTTCAAATTGTGTACATTTTGTGTACACAATTTGTACACAAAATGTGTACAAATTGTGTTGTGAATACATTTAATGTTTTCAACTGTATCAATTAATTTAAGAAATAATACTCTAATATATTTGGTTTTCAATGTCTGAAAATTAAGACTAAAAAATTTACCAGGAGTAAAATACACTTATGTGCTTTAATATTTGGTACATGATCGTTTTGTAAATACCTGCATCGTAATGGATGTGAATTAAAAGTGTAAAACATTTAAATAAAAATAAAAGTATGTTAAATGTGACAATACTGTTACATATTTTGCAGAAATTTAGGAAGAAATCGCTTTTTTGTGAGTTGTTGTACAATCTAGAACATGGTTTATGCTGTAAAAGGTTCAAATTGAATCATCGGTCTTGAACACACAACCCCTACTGGATCTGAACAGAAACGTCCGGAACGACAAGTATTGGGGAAAAAAAAATATTCTAGACTGTGTGGAACATTGCTGAAGTTACACTGCTGTAACTTCAGTAACTCCTACATTTCTCTTTGACTTTTAAGGAGAAAAAGAGAAATGTAACGAGAAAAGGACGAGAAAAGCCTTAGTTAGCAATATCATTTAATCTTTCCCCCTCAGAATCACTGTTGCACATAAGTTACATTTTTTTTTCCCAATTTCACAGGTTCTTTTTCCTTTCTTCAAACTTCCAGTTTGAGCTCCCTCTCGTATCAAACAAACACAAAAAAAAGAAAGCAGATTGTATTATACAAAAATGCAAACCAATTTTCACACAGTGAATTCTCTTACAAAGTCATAAAATGGCGTATTAATGGCTACATCCACATTGGAGGAAGATAATTCTAGACATTCCTTAATGGAGTATAATATACATATAAAAACCTTTTTTTTTTCTTGCTGAAATCAAACCTGTACCTTAATTTAAGAGATATTTTACAAGGGAGTAATAATATAAAAATCCATTTGTGAATTTCCTCAAAGTCTGAGAATAAAATGTGAGCCTCAAACAGCAGTAACAGAGGTCAGTGGTCAAGGGTGTGGGTGGTTGTTTTATCATCAAAAGGGTGTAGGCAGCAGTTTCACTCAAAACAAAACACACAAGATTGAAATAAACATCTTTGCCATTTACTATAAAGTAAACTTCCCTCATACAATCACTGCACAAACGCTCTGCTAAGTGAATAGGTGTTTTAGGCTCATTCAGACCTGTGGTGACCCATCAAGCAGAACAAGCTTTTTGGTAGTTTTGGCTTACTCAAACTTAGAGCTCATTGGTACGACTCTAAATTGTGATGTGTTCATTTTTTCAGATCTAATGCTCCTTGAACAAATAATGTAAAAAGAGCATTACAGAGGAAATGAAAGCTAATCTGTCAGAAGAAACATCCTGGTTATTGTCACTGGAGCGGTAGTGGGGCGAGGGGGAGAGAAGACCCAAACCTGTTCTAAAATCTCAACACTACGACCAGGTACAGCACAATTAAAGGGGAGTAACCAAATAAAAGAAAGAAAAAAGAAATAAAAAGAAAAATGAGGGTACGTTTCCTACAATACAATCTATCACACACAAAAAACATCTCCATATAAATTTTTTCCAAAGTTACAGATTTTTGTCTTCTTCGGAAGCATATTCTATAAAGAACAACTTTGTTTGAACACAAAAGATTTAAGTGAACACACATCAATGCACACAGAGGTCCTTCGTCTGGGAAAGGATAAAGTCTGTGTTGGCAACCAGTGGACAGAAAAACAAATAAAAAAAACAAACAAAAAAGAACAACATTTAGCTGATTCTAAGTAGAGATCATTTAATATAAATGCTGAGCAAGTAGAGTAAGAGGTGGCACATTAATAGTGCTTTAGTATATTAATGTATGTATACATACTCATATGTATAAGTGAGCTGTGTACCTAAACAATAAATGTAGCAAGGAGCAGCCTGAGGCTTTTAAGTGTGGATGGAGAGAAAACAAAACTGCTATCCTTGTGCTGACAAATTGAAAGAGGCGCCCTTCAATACCTGATGTTTATGCCGCGAACTGATTCATCAGTGATCAGGGATTTGTCTGACAGTTTATAAGCAAAATGAGGGCTTAATATAACAACTTGACCCAGAGCAACTCTTTATCTTTTTAACCGTTAGAGCACATGAACTCATGCTAATTGTTTAGAGAAGGCAGAGAGCTCCGTGTTGAGAATCAGTGGTAAACAGTTCACCTGTTAAAGAAAGAGCTATCGCAGTAGTAATGGTGGTGATGAAGACAGCAAGGGATGGTAGAACCAATATTAAATTGACTTTTTGGTCAGTTGTCGTAAATGCACTTGAGGACAGTTTGGAAGAAGAAGCAGATTTGTCTCTTCAGTAACTAACACTGCTACTCTTCAGGCTGTAAACAGGTTTTGCAATCCATCGTTGAGCCTCAACAACAGGAAGATTTCCCAGGATTAGCAGAAAATGCAAATATTCTAAAGAAAGGACACGTTTTCAGCAATGCTTCAAAAAGTATTCAGGTGGTAAGCTGCACCGCCCAAAATTGTAACAATGTAAAGCAAACAATCAAAATTAAGCAAAAAAATAAAAATAAAAAAAACACAAGGGAAGGCAACTTCATAGAAGTTATGAGAACAAGTGACAAGATAATCCCAATGGGGAGGCCTCTGTGTGGCCAGAAGAGAAGCTCTGGAGAGGGAAATGCTTTTGATTATTTTTTTTTTATTAGCCTTAATACTAGAAAAATGTCATATTTTATTATGAGCCAGGCCTAGCTGTGCTCAGAAACGCAGGCGAAAGGTACTGAACGTAAACCACGTCAAGGTCACATTGCAACCAAGAGAAGCACCGAATAGTTCCCTTATCGAAAAAGAAATCTCATTATCAACACAACTGCAATCATTAAAACAGAATGCTTTCATTAAATAGATACTGCTTTCAAGTATGAAATAGAAATTATGCGGTTCATAAAATGAAATAATAAAAATTATACTTCCCGAAGAAATGCATTTCTAAAAAAGCACCTGACGTGTCCATTTTGGCTGAATAACTGGTGAAATTTCTGCGTTTTCCCTCCACAGACGTCTGCATCTGGCCAACCTCTCATTACGATTTTGGGGGTGAGCGCCGAGCCACACATAAGCTCTTTCCTATATTAAAGTCACATTAAAAAACTTTAAGACAAGCTCCTCGAAATGTATGTGATGTGAAAGTGCTTTCTAACTTGTGCACCTCTGCATGTAACCGTTCAAACTACAAGTACGGCCCAACAGGCACACGACCTGTTTCTTTGGGGTGGTGGGGAATTAAATTTAATTCTGCTTTTATGGCATTTTATCAATTTTAATAAATATACACATGCTGTCAACATCACCACCATTTATTTTTCCTGATGTATCAATTTTGAGCCTTGTTAATCAAATACCAGTACAAAAAAAAAAAAAAAGGAAATAACACACAAGAAATGTTATTATATGCTCTGGTTTCCAGGCAAGGAAAGTCATAAAAAAGCTCATTCACAGAACAAAAAGAAAGAAAATCATCACGGCAGATACTGCTCATCTTCTAAATAGAATGGGTGTATGTGTGCCTGTGCATGCTTTTCAAATGAGCATCTTGTATGTATGTGTGCGTGTGTGTGTGTGTGTGTGTGTGTGTGTGTGTGTGTGTGTGTGTATACATGTGTATGTGTTCCTATGAGCAGGAGTGGACAACACCATTCTTCTGCATCTCTGAACCAGCCACCACTGGATCAGAGCACATGCTCAATGCAGTCGTCTTATTGGTCAGTGACAGCATGGACCCACCCACTGCATTTTCTTGCAGACTGCTGGAGCCGTTGGACACTTCGCTAAATGAGAAATGGAGAAAGAGAGCTGTATGAGCACATGTAAGAACAAAAAACAGAAAAGATGCAAGAAAAAAAAATGACATTAAAAGACACCGATTTCTGATGGGGGTTTTAAGATACATATGCATTTCACGGTGTCTTTATTTCCTTGCTGCCATAACTTCACAATAAAATGATTCCTATACATAGCAGCAAAGGGAAACAATTTAATCAGTTACCTCCAAAACCTGACAGGGGAGGTTGAACAGAAACTGCAGTGACTTAATAGAAGAGTGTGGAATTTGGCCATCTGATAAAAAATGTATGCCTCCTACAAAGTTGAGCTAAGGTTATACTCACCCAAGAGCCAGAGAGATTTCTTCCAGCTGGTTCTCGTGCTCTGGTTGTCCATTCTCTGCAGACTGCATTTTGTACTGTTGAACATCATGAGCTACTTGGTTTTCCTGCTATGGACAGAAACAAAATAAAATAAATACGAAAACAAAAAACTCCCATCAGTAGAGGTGTCAAATACTTAATTATTTATTTTTCTGTCAATTTCTTACTTTTACTCCTTATATCTTAAGACAAATATTTGTGCTCTCCACTCCTTATATTACTTTCATGGTGGGAAAAATTAAATGACGTGAAGTCATTTTAAAATATCCACCTCATGGACAGAAAGCTTGTCAAAGTGGTAGTAACGCAACAGTCAGATGCCAAAATCACCAAAAACAAAAGAAAAACACATTTGTGTGTGAGAAAAACATGAATGAAGTAACACTGCAAAATAAAGAAAAAACAAATTCTGAGGCTTTCCCCATCGATGATAAGAACGCTGATATATCGGCTCATACATTTCCATGTTGTCTGCTCAACAAACGAACGATTTGTGGCAAATGCACTGTTTTATCAACCATGAGCTTCTGGCGTTCAAGAACCTGCCGACAAATCTTCTAAAACACAAACAGGTAAGCTTGTATGTTTGGGTGTTATTTAGTAGTAGTCATCTCTGTTGTAAGGCATTTTGTATGACAAAAACATTTTTAGTATTTTAGACTTAATTAAAAGTCATTTTATATTATTGAAGGTAAAATTACTTTTTTTTTTCTTTTTGTACTTAAGTACAAAATTTGTACTTGTATACCTTTATTAAGTAAAGGAGTTCAATTTTACCAGTTTTTTCATACAACTATTTGTACTTCTATTTCAGAAGAGAATGTGAATACTTTGAACCCATCTACCTATCAACTATATTAGAAACCAGTCAGACACAGATACAGAAAGTTTCCTACCAAAGCCATCTCTCGGGTCCTCTTGCCAATTTCTCTCTCCACCTGGTGGAGCTCCAAGCTTAACTGCTCATTGGAGACAGCTGACACACCGGCACCCCCTACTGGCCACTTGGGCTGCGGTTGCTGTGGAACCACTGCGGCCGGGCCCTGGCTGGGTTGCACAGGCTGGACGACCAATGCGCTGGCCTCCCTCTGCAGGAGCAAAGAGTTACTGGCGGCCTGCAGCATTGAGACAAAGTAAAAAGAGTGTGGAAGTAGGAAAATGTGGGCAAAAAAAAATCTGCCATACGATAAATAAATCTAAGCATTTTCATAACTTAATTTCATCAGAACTTTTTTTTCACTTTTAAAGCACCACATTACTCTAGCTTAGCTTCAGATCCATCCTACATACCTCCATGTTGTGCATCTGAGTCTGTTGAGTGATCTGCTGATTGACCTGCTGCAGCTCAATCTTTAACTGTTCTCTATCTGGGGTTGTCATGGGAAGGCTGTGAAAATACAATGAACTGGTTTAACAATATCTCAAAGTCTCAAGCTTACTTTAAGGCACTCATAAGATTTACTAAATCACATCAAATTAACTGAAAAATCAACAGAGGTGTGTGGTGGGGCTGGGGGGGGACAAGGGCTCACCGCTCAAAGTGTCCCTGAGAGGAGGAGGCAGTTTGGTGGGAGGGGTATGAAGCTCCAGCCCATCCTCCATGACTTCCATATGAGTAATCTACAGCAGGAAGATGAAACAGTAAAAAACAAATACTTCAAGAGAACAACATCCCCTCCCCAAGCAAATACCACATGGACAACCAAAGATGAAAATAAACATCTGTCGTTAATACTGGACCAGTTTTATTTGCGAGATAGATATTGACAAACATCAGCCGATACTGCTGATATACCGGCGCATACATTAATTCAGAGATTAATTGAATTCATGTACCTGATAGACAAAAGATGAATTTCATACAATAAAAATAAAAATGAATCAGTTAAGAAAAACAATTTTAGTGACTTTTAGGGTTTAGTTGGAAATCCAAATTTAAATCTTACCAGGCATGGTCATGTGTTTGGAGTTGGGGTTCTGGAGAGTGGAAGCAATAGCTTGCACTGGACCAGTAGTCTGATAGCCAGTCTTTGAAGTGCGGGAGATGGCACCAAAGCGTGACACAGTAGGCTGGGGGCCAAAAGGTATAATAGGGTCATCATCTTTCACTTCTGTTCCCCTGCGAGGGGCCTCCAATGATGGCTCCCTCTGACCTTTATCGTCCACATTCTGACAGAAACAAAGAGGAGACGGAAAGAAGAGATGATGAGGTCATTACATAGAGCAAAACAAAGTCCAATAACATTAGAGCTTGAATTAAGGGTTCCTTAGTATACACTGAGTTAATGAGTCAAAAAGAAAACTTGTTCCACATTTTCCACTCCCAGCAGAAATAACTAGGAGTCACTCATCTGAACTTACCATCATCTCCATGGTACCAGGAGCCATAAGGTTCTTGGGTTTGGCATCCTTTGTGTTAATATAAGAGCCAATGGTTTCGCAGGACCAGGGTGAGTACTGCCCTGCGTAGTCGGCCTCTCTGCATTTCATTGTTTTGGAGCTATCGTCGCCATACTGCACACAAGAAAACAAAGTTATTAAAACCATATTCTATACTGTCTAACAATGAGCTCTCAAGCATTTTGGCTCAATAAACATGAGTGCTTTTTGGAAATAAACAGCGAAATGAGAAAGTAGAACATTTATACTGTGCTAACCTCAGGGGGGTAGTCGCTGGGGAAGGGATGTGATAGAGTGGGGGAGGCAGCAAATGGTGGAGGAGAGATCACCTTCCTTTCTGCCAGCTGAGATAACAGTTCCTGCCGTCGTCGGTGGAGATAGTCTAGGCTGGGCTGTGAACCGCTGTATTGTGACCCCTTATGAACCAACACATACAAAAATACCACTGCTCAACTCCAGATGGTCTAAACCACTTGTATTCAAAACAAGAAATATTCACAGCTGACATACCCTGACGTAAGTCCTCATAGGTGGAGGCTGGGAACCTGGAGGATAGTAGCCGTCTGGGGCATATCTGTCCCGGGAACTCGCTTCTTGGTGGTAGAGGGAGTTGGCCTGCCCCGCTGAGGGGGGCGGAACATCGAGGGGAGCCGGACTCATTTTGACAAGGGGATCTCTCTGAGACGGATAAGGCTGAGGGGGCGGAGGAGGGGGGGCGTAGGCACCGTGGTGACCTCTGTCATAGTGAGATGGGTGGGAGTAGGGAAAAGGTGGGCCAGAGTGCTGGGAGGGGTAGGGGCGGTCCGGAGCGCTGTAGCCGCTGTAAGGGTCGTGGTAAGGGGGTCCTGGCTCACTCGGCGGAGGGGCGTTACGGATGTATTCCCGGACATACTGTGTTGGCTGTTGGTAGGGATAACCTGGGAAAACACACAAAAAAGTCAATAACTTATTTTAAGACCACAAAATACAGATTTTTACCATCCTGGTTTCGGTAAAACACACCATGCTTTCCTGATAATTTCTTCTATAGTTTGCAGAGTAGTAGTTGTCAAGGTGATTTAAAGATAAAATTTATGTGATATTCTGAATAAGTCAAATACTTCTACAATATTAGGTAAAATATACAAAAGGAGCTAACTATATTGTTTTATTCCCATTTTAGTTTGTTTAAAATGTTCTATATTACTTTGTAGCTTTTCTGGTCCATGGAGTAAATGAGAACTTGACACTCAACAAAGACTCAGTTGTTTCTCTTTATTTTACTATTGCTTTAAATTGACAGATTCTCTTGGGATGTAACACAAAAACCACACATTTTTCTTTGATAAGATTATTTGAACTCCTTTATTCCTACCTGCTGGGTACTGTGGTGGCTCATACTGAGAGGCAGGTGGGGGACGAATGTCATATACATCACGGGGTTGCGGTTGAGGATAAACTGGAGAACCCCTGGCAACTCCAGGGATATGCTTGACCCCTGTGAGGTGATCTGCTGGTATCCTGGGGTGAGCCATTGGATGAGGTGGCAGTAGTATACCACTTTTGGGCATGGGGTCCAGGCTAAAGTAATTGAGAATTTCAGCTTTACACAGTGCACCATGTTCTTTTTTGGTTACAACATACCCAACAAATCTGTAGATACATAGAAATCAGTGTAACTAAATGGTGCCGGTCAGTTTTTAGGCACTTACACATCTGGTGGCGATCCAGGAACACTTGGACTTCCTCCATCCATCTTGGCAGGTTTAGACAGCAACTCATATGGGACTGTGTCGGTGCCGCGGGCGACTAATTGGGGCAAGTTTGGCGCACCGCTGCCATTGGTAACTGGGGAATGCTTTCGGGTCACTGTTACATCAGGAGTAAGGCCATCGTCTGGAAACACCACTCCTGAGCGGCCTGCCATACGCTTATTCATCTTACGATACCTGGTGAACAATAAAAGGCTTTACAAAAGACCAAACAAAATGCTGTAGATATAGCGGATAAAGGTTTAACATTTTACACTCACTTCTCTAGTTCTTCCTGAGAGTGGGCAAAGGTACAGCTGGCGCCACGAGGACAGCCACCTTTCTGTTTCATGTCACGACACATGTATGTTTTATATTTGCTGTGCTGAGGAGGCTGAAGAGAACAAGACAACATAACCTTTGTGTTCATGGAACAACAACAAGTGAATACTTGTTGTCTGAAGACCGTTTGACATATAAAAAAGGCAAAACTTTCAATGTACAAGAAAAGACTTTCAGTTTTTTGGTCAAGTCTATTTAAAGACTATTTGGAGTAAGGCTAACCAACAATCAATAAAATTAGGACAGACCAAAAGGATATCACAATATTTACTGAACAGCACAGATTTAATGCAGATCAGAATTCTTTTTTATTTTTAGGTTTACTTGAGACTTTAAAATAATAATTAAAAAAACTGACCTGTTGAGGATCAGCTCCTTTTTTGCTGTGGTTTTGAATGAAATCAACCAGGCCATGGACCACTGTTTTCACTGCTACCAACCCCTTCTCAAGCTGCTCCCATGTTGGTGGAGGAGCATCTAAAAAATTGGACATAGAAAAAAAAGAGAAAGAAAATTAGAAAATTCATGAAGTCAATATTTAGATTTAGACAAACTACACATTATTTGTACAGGTTCTCAAAGAACTTAGCTGATGACCGTAGGTGACCAATTTTCAACTTGATGGGCCCTGGCAGAAGATCAATCACTAATTGCTCAAATAGCTACACACTTTCAGATTTGTGTCTATGAGATGATTAACATGTGCAAAGAGTTGCAAGAAGCTATTTAAAATGAAACTGAAAAAGCCGGGGGGAAAAAAGCAAGACAAGTTTGGCAGGTAAGAGCATGGCTAATGGAGTATTGCACAGTTACTCTGTTTTACTCTTCTGAGATTAAACTTAATCTGTCATCAAACCCACTGGCTATGATACATCTACAGTTTTAGTAATGTTAACAATGCCAATCACAAGTATGGGATGCAAAATACAGTAACAAAAATCCATAACCAACTTCCCTCTGCTTCATAATAAAAAGACTAAAACATGGTCTTACGTCACATCCCGTCCTAATTCAATTAACAAAAAAGGGTATTTCATGTTAGTCTTTGGAACAAAATCAGAGCATTTGAAACACAAAAAACCATGACAAAATTCTGACTGATGCATCTTTATTCATCCAACTTGCAAGTTTCTAAAAGCAAGACAGTTGACATTTGCGTGCTTCTTACCGGGACTGGGATCGATGTTTGCCAGCAGCTCTAAATGGGGTCGTAGTCTGTTGAGGTTGGCTGGGTCCCCAGTCCTTTGCAGTGCAATTGTCAACTCCTGCACACTTTGAGCAAAAGATGCCGGGGTCTGCAGCTGCAACGGAAGAAAAGACACAGAAAATAATGGCTTGTAGAAATCTATTAATAACTGGACTACTGTGACTACTCAGGTCAAAGCTATGAAAAAGAAAATAACTGCTTTGTCACATACCTTATCTATGATAGACTGCATATGTGACTTGTGTGACTGATCTCCATACAACAAAGAAGACCACTGGTCAGGTGCGATGCGCAACCCTCCTTCCATGGCGATCTGAACAATCTGAGAGTCATGCTCCCGCCGCAGAGCCTCGTATGTTCGAAACTCCTCTTTCAGCTGCATGAGAGATGAATCTTCATCCCGTTTGGTAACCTTAAGTCACAGCAGAGGGAGAATATTTTAACATCCTGCATTCAATACAGTATTTTCTAAATAAATCACAGATTATCAAAGTCTTATTTCTGCATAGACCATGTTACAGATATTTTGAGCCAACTAATGCCATTAAGCAGCACTAAAGTAACTCTTATTGACGTACCTTGAAGCAGGAAGCTCTATAAAGCAGCTGTACCACATGGCCTATGCTGGTTTTAGAGGCCTGAGGGAAGCGTGGTTCAAGCCTTTGGACTACAAAAAGAACCAACACTTTTCTGGACAAAGCAGAACCATCTTCCAAAGCGAGGAGAACCAATTTGAGGGCTTCCTCCTGCATTGCTGGTGTCGGAGAAGAGACAACAGTGATTATTTTTGAGTAACTTTGGATTGTCAAAAACTTCTGAAATTTTAATTAAACACAAGCAGAATAATTTACTGTCTGTGTGGTGGCTTCATTTGACATGTAACAGACACCTACCTGGGCCAAGAAACTGACAGCCCCGTGCACGAACTGCGGCCCACAGATTAGAGGACAGCTGCTGGGGATTCTGGTGCTGCAAGATGAGTTCGGTGACAGTTCGCTCGCCAAGAGAGCGCGCCGCTCTCATGGCTCTGACCCGTCCCTCCTCCTCCACCAGCTGGCAGTGGACCAGAGTTACCAATTTCCTCTGCATGGGTCGACTCAGCATGCTTTGGGCTGTGCTGCTCAGACCCACACCTGGAAAAATATTTAATTGTACATTTCTTACAAACTATTTGCCACTGGAACCTCCAAATCTCCTAATTTTAATCATGGTACACAGTGATTTTCTCAGAACATGACTTACTATATAGTACTCTTAATAGGCTAGATAAAAATACTTATCTGTCAAATGATATTAACCTCAAAACCTGTTAAAAGGAGGTTTCCTCATTATGGCATCTTTCACAATTTCTCCTCAGCAATAATCTCACTGGTTATTTCTGGGATTCATCACTGCTGTTTTACAAAATACTGATGAATAATTTTGTTTCATTCATATACTTAATAATAATAATAAGTTAGAATGCAAAAAGTCAATTTTACTTTTGTTACAGAGGGTTTTTTCTGTTCCAAGTGTGTCCAATAGTTCAATGTGCAGTTATTTCTCAATCTCATGTTAAACATTAACTTGGCCGAGTTTCTAAGTGTTTTTAAATAAAAACAGTACATTGAGGCTTCCATAAAAGCAACCATTACATATTTTTTTAACCTGCTTAAGATGTTATTTGTGTAGATTATCTGTACACATTAAATACTGGGATATGCCCATATATCTGTAATTAGAAGGTGAGACAGAAAGTTTAAAATATTTTACAGAAACACAAAACTTGACTTTTTTGGCTCTTTGTATAATCTCCCATTAAACAGAAAAGCTAACATATTGAACAAACTGTTATTTTCAGTATGAAACAGAAACATTTCAAAATTTTGATTTCTGTGTTTTACACCTGTGGAAACACGAAAGAGTTTACAATTTTGACCAAGAAATAAGTTATGCTGAATGTAGGCATCAAACAATAAGTTGGGTACCTCGGGTGTTGCTGAGGGGTTTGAGGTAGAGGGCCAGCTCCTCCACACACTGTCTAGCCACCTCATAGTTCTGAGTGTCCTCTGGACTTGTAATCAAGGCAACCGGCTGAGCCTTGGGAACCTGGAGGGGAAAATAAAAGAGCGAAATTATTGTACATCTTCCAGAAACATCCTGAACCTATTTGATCACTGTGCAGTGTGTTATATGTGTTTTGCACAGAAAATGCACTTACAGAGCACAAAACTATTATTTATTGAAACATTTTAAAACAAAGAAAAAAACAAACCTAATTGTATGTATGTACAAGAGAAGGTTTGTATCTATTACTATAGTAATAGCAGAATGTACTTCAGAAGCATTTAACTTTTTACACCAATCCTGATTGATCTTATAATTTAGCTGTGCTGATAACTAAACTATGCTCCAACATCTATTTAGCTTCACATACAAATATTAATGCAAGTCCAAATATGGCCGAAACGGTTACCTCAATGATTCTGATCTATGACTGAGATCATGATGGTTTATTAAAAAATGTGATAGTAAAATTTGTAAATCTCACATTAACTGTGTAAATCTGTTGAGTGTAATCCTTACTAAAGTACAACATGAAAGCTGCCTTTGTTATCATCTGAAATTATGATTCTGAAGTCAGGTGTCCATTAATTATATACATTTTATCATCTATTATTTTAAAGACTAATGGTAAAATGTGCTTCTTTTACACACTACCTCTTATAAACCACTGTCGAGTTTGGGAAGAATGCAATTAATTAATTAATATAATGCAATCATCTATCCCTTAAAAACCACCTTAAACCCAGCAGGCTGAAGAACTACTTACTGAAGGTCATTACATTTGTCTGTTGCCACGGTCACAAAACACTTTCTGACCAAGCCTTGTTTCCACATTGGTGTGATATGCGAAATGAACAAGGCAGCAAGGTGGTAAGAGATTGAACCACCACTGCTGCTGCTCTGTCCAACAGGTAGTGTCAGAGTTGAGATGATGAGCAGATGTGAAGTGAGCAGAACCAGAAGTTGAGCTCCTCTCCAACTACACTGTTGTCACTCCTCTGACTCCTCAATGCTGAGTTAACAGCCTGAGCAAACATCAACAAGGCACTAACCCAATTTTGTTTGCTGTGTTTGAACAACCAAAGAGGAAAAACACAAGCTCCACAAAGACATTCTTCTTTTCTAGATAGATAACTATATGGAGCAAACTGTGGTGTGTTTTTGTACATTTTGAAACATGTTTAAATGTTGTTTTTTTTAGCTGGTACAGATCATATAATTTAAATAATTAAAAAATAAGACTAGAAGTTCATATATTGTAATTAACATGACCATAAGGTAAAGCGATGGTAAAGCATGAGATTATTGTTTTGTGCAGATTGTAAGAAGAAAGCCACATTCACAAAAAAAAAACAAAAAAAACACCCGTTAGACAGAAAAGTCAGACTGAAACAACAATTATCTGTCATCAGACAGACAGATCTTCAGTGTTGAGTCATATGAACTAAAATAACAGACTGTGTACTACAATTACACATTCATCTAAATTCTAAAAAAATAACCCAATTTATCCACAAAATATTTTCACTGACATTCATTTTTCACAAAGCAGGACACAGCTTACCACTAAGAATAATGCATTTAAACAATACTCATTTGAGAAAATACTGCTTGGTCTATCATTACATCTGTTGATATTGGTCAAGATGGCTGTTTTTAAGTCAAAGAAGAAGAAAATAATAAAAGCTTTAACTACCCCGTTAAAACATTCCTTTTACGTTACTACACAACATCAAAAGACTATAGAAACCAGAGAGCTAGAGAAACATCCTAACCATTAAAAAGTCCAGTTTAAGGTTTTCTCAAGTCATTTAACACAAAAACTCAGGTTTGTTGAACTTGCTTCACAGAATACATTTCAGGAACATGTTTTAGCTTTACCTTAAGCAACTGCAGCTCAAGTATGAATCCTAGCTTCAATTAATCCATGTAATTATGCTCATACTTGGATAAATACTATTGTGTTTTTATGCCGAGCACCGATACTGCGGGGGAGGAGGTAGGTTTAATCCATCTGTCTTGTGTGATAATTGCTTAAACATGAGAACTGTCACTGTTTAGGTTTCTATTTTCTTACAGTTTTAACAACTAATTTAACACAGTTAAACTTGATCTGTTTTTAAAAATGAGTAACTATAATATCTCATCAGGTAATGTCTAATTAAAATGAAAGCAAGCCAAAAATGGAAACAAACATTAAAAAACTAGACACGAGACAGTCTTGTGTAATTTCAGGCACTAAAGTTGATTTAAAGAGGCTGTAATTTGTTTTTGCTTTGTGTTCTGGTGGGAGGAAACAGAATGTTTTAATCAGTCCATTGTATGCATATAATTTTTAAAAGACAAAACAGTCACTGAGGTTAACATTTTACTATCTCTTCAGTCCCAATCATGAAAAGCATATAAGATAGACAAAAAAATCTGTCTTAATAGCTCAATAGGTGACCAAATTCACTATATGAAATTTGCCCATTATATTTTTAAACAATGTGTTGTACACAAATATTGCATTTTATCTAGTTTGACACAATATAAAAAGGGAACCTGATCATCTATTTTCCTGATTATATATGAACTAAGCAAATTTCAACAAAATTGGTTTCCTGATGTTATAGTCACACCAACTTATGGCTATAATGTCCTAACATGTTACCATCATTCATTCTGAATCTATTTTTGCATTATTAAAACAAGACTATAGATTGCTTAAGATTGGGAAAGTACACACACTGGATCCTATTATTAAAATATAATTTATACAAGTTTTATATGGACTTCTGTCAAAGCATATTTATTAACTGAGAAGGAGAATAAAATGTACAAGGAACTTCTCTACATATGTAACTAGGGATATTATTTACTCAGTCTGGTATATGATATAGCATCAGCACACACCATCACCTAGACTGCATCTGACAAAACATTAGTTTTACGATTGATGCACAGAGAGTTTCCATTACGGCACTACCGACGCCATCAGCTGTGCCTCAAGGAAGAAAAAAAACGCTGTGCCTCACCCTGCTGATTAAACATTGCCTCACAGAAATACAGCTTTACACATTGTCCAAGCACTCAGTAAACCAATAAAATACAGTTCATAGCTTAATGAGGTTGGTGTGACACATTGAAGGAATCCCCATGCTGTGAGCGTTGTGTAAAAGAGTATCTTAAGCTGTTCTGCAAACCCAATATATTCTTTAGGTCATTGAGAGGATCTTTGCACAAACAATATGAACTGCTGCACTCGTTTGGTAATGAATGACAAATCCAACACAGGCTCATGTCTTACCTGGCCTCCCACCAGCTGCAACAGGGCTGTGTTCACAGGTAACTGCTCGATGTCTGTGCTGATGGCCGTCTGGTCAAAGGGACAGGCCTTGCGGTGCAACTTGTTCAGGCACATCTTGCACACAGTATGTCCACAGCCCAAGCTGATGGGCCGGCGAACAGTCTCTTCAAAGGTCTGTGTGCAGATTGGGCACAGCAGAAACTCTGTCCATTGTGGCGCTTGCACAGGCATGGTTATATGTTGATGGGATGGGTGTATATATAAATGTAAGTAAGAACTAACACAAACAAAAAAAATATAATAATTATATATATATAGATATATGGAAGATTCCACTGGAATCAAGATTTGGTTTTTTCCGAACTAAATCGTTCTTAAATGTCCTCACACATTGTGGATGGTGGATCACATCTCGTGATGAATACTGTAGAAGAGAAAAAAGAAAAGAAAAAAGGAAATTGTTAAGATCTTTGGTAAATTAAACAATTTAGCAAACATGTCAAAATGTTGTGACAACTCAACTCTTTCCAAGCCTACAAATAAAAATATTGCCATGTTATGCATTTTATTAAAGGCTACTGTTTTTAATTTCCATTTATCATATAACCAAAGCTTATTTCTGCAGTTTTAGTTTGACAAAACTAAATAATCTAAGAGCTAATGTTTTCAAGTACCTTTACTCCAAAAAGAAACTGACGTATAATGAGCACACAATATACAGTTTGTATCGAAAATTGTACACATAAACTTCACAAATTACTTGTTTTTACATTGAAAAAATATGAAAGCTGAATGCCTTTATTCCAAGGCAGAATATCCTTTGTATAATGGTGAAAATGTCATTGTATATCAGTTATCACTAGCTTTTGGTTGGTGGAATCAGAATTCTATTACTAATCAAATTTACAGATGTTTATTCTAACCACTAAAATGGCTAAACATCCAAAGACTTTTTGTTGAATACTTTGCAACATTTTTTTGTAGATTGTGGGTCACAATCTCGGTTTTACATTTCAATTAAAGGGCATAAATTATTCTTGAAATTAAGCTTTTAGTTTGTTTTAGTTACCTTAAGTTTAAACCAGCAGATTATTCTGGTATATTTTTCAAATCTTTTATTGTTCGTGCAGATGAAATCGTTTGTCTTCACAGACAACACTGTTGAGCAATTGCTAACATCTCTGATCGTATGTATCTGAAAACTACAATCTAAACAAGTAGGTTTACGATTTTACTGTCGTATACTATAGTAGCATTACATTTTCTCTGGCGTACACAGCTCACTCATTACAAACCAAATATTAAATATAAGAAGATATGCTTAAAATGCACAACCGAAGTGAACGAGAAAAACAACAGCTGTGGGGCCTGCAAACAGGAGCCTATAACTACTATGACTATGGACAAAGGATACCGAGCTAGCCGTCACCGAAGTCCCTGAAGCAAGATACCAAATCTCGCCATTAGAAAGTCGTAACACTACGACTTCAATGTTGAGAGTTTGTGTAATTTATTCGATGAGCATGACACATAAGGTTTTTGTGTTTTGTTGTAAATGATTCTGTGTATGTGACAAACTAAGCGATTCGTTGGCTAACTACTAGCGAAGTAGGCTATGGGAGGCTAGTTGGCTAGCTTAGCTAAAAAGTAAACGGCGTTAGTTCAAAGCAATCGGTTTAACTGTTTTAGGCATTGGTTTATTTGGCTATAACATAATTATTATCCTCACTCTCAGTGTCACTGTAGATTTCAAATTCATATTCTGTCGAGAAGTCTAGTTGCTATATATACCTTTGGTCAGGAAGACGATAGGTAGCAGATGAGTGTTAAGACTATCGTTTGACTTGCTGTGATATTATGTAACGCTAGCATCTGGCCCTAGCAAATAAACATTTAATGTAAATGTATTTTTGACATAATGGGCACATATTTCAATACAATATAAAATAATATTTGAAGTTCGCGTTATTGTAATTCGTTTATCCAGTCTTAGAGATGTTTAACTGAACGCTTCTCGTAAAAAGAAACACCAAGGGCTAACAGGCTAACGAACAAATGTTAGCAACTCCTCCCTTTAGCTAAATATCTTTATGTCTGCTACTAACCATCGCTATGCGTCATTACTTGACTAAACTAACATTATAGCCACTGATGTTAGTTTCACGTGATAATAAAATGATATTTATCGTTACTACTCACTTATTCCAAATGACTTGGAAGTATTTCATCTTTCTTTACAAAACTGTTGCGATATTTTCCTGCCATGTCGACTGTGCAGCTTCGCTGCTGCCGATGTTTCGGGGAGGTGCACTGTCAACAGTCCTGCTAGCCGGTTAGAGCTAGCTGGGCCCGGACGTGTTTACGTGCGTGTGCTTGTGCGCGCGCAACCATATCTAAATAGCGCCCTCTGTTGACATTGGACGACATGCACAACACAAAACTGAGACTTGGTGGTTCGTTTTAAATTGGCTTTGTGGCCTGCGACAGAGACCAGCACATATTTATTTCCGGGCTTACCAGGGGGGCTGATATTACAGAATAGTATTTATTAGTATACCTAGTAAAACGTTGTTAAATGAAAAAAATATGGATTTTCACGTGGGATAGATAACCAATATGCAATCATTTGAGACTAGTCCCAGCTAACAGTCAGCCCTAAACAACTCAGTCATTGGTCTGCTATAGACCAAAGCATTTTTATTTTTATTTTTTTGTACATTTCAAGGCACTTCAGAAAATTTAACTTTGTGAGTCACATTTTACAATAGTGAAATACAAAGATCTGGTCATATTTTGAGGTGGGCTGCATGTTTCACAGTTACTGTTGCCTTTCAACAAGAAGGTCGAAGTTTCAAATCTCTGCCTTGGGGTCTATTTGTATGGAATATGTGTATTGTGTGTGGGGTCTCTATGGGCACTCTGGATTCCTCCCACTGTTAGGGTAATTAGCGTTTCTAAACTGCCCTTAGGTATGATTGTGAGAATGCATGGTTGTCTGTGCACTGGGTCTCTGTATTGCCCTCTGACAATCTGCTCAGGGTGTATCCCGTCTGTCGCCTGATGACAGCTGAAGACAGGAACCAGCAACAATTATTGTTAATGACAAAAGATCTGAGAAAATAAGATCAATTGCATAAGAACAACAAAGATGTGTTCATCTGTAAAGGAATAAAGTTGTTTTGCCATGCCATATTGAATAGAGTTGTTAAAGTGAAGAAAGGTGACACTCAGGTAGCACTAATATGGTTTTATACTGAAAAGGAATGCTACAAGTGTGATGTTTTCTTTGAGAGTTTTGTTTTTTTGAGGAAGTCAAAATGATTTGCAGTATATGCTCTATCAATGTTTAAGAAATTTAGGTGTGGTGCAGGAGATGTGCATTAGCTTAAGGTGTTGATGTTTTTCGTCTTATAAATAAAAACTTTTTAGTTAATGTAACCAAAACAATGTAGTTCATAATTGATAGGTAGAAGAAAGCTACTTTTCAACATTCAAATAAAAATCTAAAAACAAAAAATCATCCCATGGTATGACACTGGCACCACCATTCTTCATAAATAGTATAGTAGATACTATGTGTTGGGATGAGACAAGGTGCTAGTTTTCTGAAGCATTGCATTTTGTGTGAAAGTCAAGAAATTACATTTTCATCTTATCTGCAGAGCAACATCTTCCACATGACTGTAGTGTCCAATACGTAGATTTTGGCAAACCGCAAACATGAGACCTGATGTCTTTTTCAGTAAAGATTTCTTTTTGCAGTCTTCTATAGAGGTCATCTCTGTGGAGTGCATGGCTACAAGTTGTCCTGTCAACAGGTTCTCCTACCTGAGCTGTAGATCTCTGCTGCTCCTCCAGAGTTACAATAGACCTTTTGTCTACACGATGTGTTTTGTCTGCTTCTGCAGATGATGCAATCCTTTAAATAGACAACCATTTCTTGGTGGTTGGCAGTTACTCCACACTCTTTCCGTTTTCTGATGATGCATTAAACAATGTGAGATTCCATAACCTCATCCAGACTTTCAACTTCTTTGCAACTTTATATCTGACCTGTGTTTGCTGTTGACCGCAGTCCTCTTTGTTCACAAACAAACCTCTGAGATCTTCACATGTTTATTTCTACGTAGACTAAATTACACATACAGACCTTGCTTAAAAAGTATGTGACTTCTAAAGGCAAGTAAGTGTTGAGGAATGAGGTAACGTTACAGATGGGCTCAATAAAGAGATGGGATCACATCAGGGATCCTCTCTGGGACCTTTCCCAGTTTGCATTGGTGATAGACATGTTGACAGATGGGGTCAGGCAGGAGGCCCCATGGAGTTTGATGTTTTCAAAGTACACTGTCATCTGTAGTTAGAGTTGGGAACAGGTGGAAGAGAGTCTGAAGAGATGGATGTATACTCTGGAGAGAATGTCTTGCTTCTGAGTAGAAGCAAGACAGAATGCATGTGGATGAAAAAGACACATGAAGAACAGTGAAGCTCCAAGAGAACTTCTATAAAAAATGGATGAGTTGAAGTTGCCATGAGCAACTATTCAAAGCAATGGACATGGGTGAAGAAGATAGTTCAGGCACGGAGGAGTGGATATACTGTACACAGGTGTCAGGAATGATTTGTGACAGAAGGATAGCTGCAAGAGTTAAAGGTTTGGTTTACAAGATTGCAGTGAGATCTGCCATGATGTATAATTTGAAGGAGATAGCACAAACAAAAACACACAGCGTAGGAAGTGACAGAGCCAGAGATGTTAAATTTTTTATTAGGAGTGATCCAAAATAGACAGGACTAGACATAAGCACATCAGAGGGACAGCTTAAGTTGAAAGATTTGGAGACCAAGTTGTAGAGGCGAGGAGATGGCTTAGACGCGTGCAGTGGAGGGATAGTGAGCATATCAAACAAAGATATTTGTTCAAAGATATTCAGAACTGCAAGTGAGGATGAATGGAGGAAGAACGCAGGTTTATAGATTTGGTAAAGACGTATATTTACATATTTTAGAGCCTTGTTGCGCAATTTTTGAATGCCTTTATATGTGCTGACAGCATAATAAAACTCCACACATTATACATTGCCTTTGATTTTAATGTGACAGCCCAGGGCGATCAGTGCCCCCTTCTGGCCAGCGTTCTCCAAAACATTCTGGATGCGCCCCTGCCTGGAACTCGAAATAGTTCAATTTCAGAAGAAAGTATTCAAGAAGTTGAGTGTGAAAATCCGTTTCAACGCTGTTTTCTGCAGCAAAAATGTTGCTTGGAAGAGAATAATAGATTGATATTTGTTATGATACAACAAGAAGGAAATTATACAGTTGCAAAAATGAACAAATACAGAAACTAACAATAGAAAAGAAAACCATGCAGAACAAAGGTGCCGCAAGATCATCATAAATACAAACGAAACCATGAATTGTTCCTTATAGTTTATTCTGTTGTTTTCCATATTTGAGCTCAGATTTATTGTTGTATTGTCCAGCATGATTCAGGTTGACATTCTCCCCAGGCAGAGGGACGGGATAAAATTAGACGGAGGGGAGGATCAGCTGTATATAATATCCAGTAAGAATCAGCTGACACTTGTTTACACAAAACAAAATGTGACTTGCATTCTGTCTCAGTCGCAGATTCAATCTAGAATCGGGAAACTGGCAGCATAAGGGTTTTTCTTTTTCCTTTACTTTTCCCCCTCCTTTTCATTGGGGGCATTATTGCATCGTGGGAATAACACAATGTGCACCGCGCTTACGCAAGAGAGATCGTCACTCGGCAGAGGGTTTGCGGGGCAAGGACGAAATTAAAGCGAGCATTTTTGAATTCCATTTTTGTTAATCCCACTGATTTTCTGAAGGGATTAGCGGACCGAGCATGATAGAGGCACCGCTGGTTCGCCTGGCACCGCTCGGATCGGGAGCTGCAGACAGTAAGTGCAACACAACACTAGGGTCCAGAATGCACTGAGAAATCTTATTTCTTAGTGCTTAGTCCTTTTCGATTTACTGTCTTCCTTTCTTTTTTTTTCTCTTCTTCTTTTTCCATCTTGATCTGCTGGGGATTTAATGCTGTTACTTCTGCCTTTATTTTCTTACTCTTGTTAATGCCTCAGAATGAGAAGCCGCGCTGGAATTCCCACCACATTGTTTTGGCGCACGTCTTGTTGAGATGCACTTTAGTTTTTGATATTGCGCAAGAATTTATCTCAACTTCAGGGTGACTTTAGATGAGTGGACTGAAAAATCACTTTTACATATTTATCCAGGCACGCTTTTCATTTTTGTTAATGCATTACATCTTGTTTTAGTTATAAAGGACCTATTTTGGTGATAATATTTAGCAATATACTATAAATGACGTAGTAATAAGTCATGGTTCTAAAATACTTAACTAAAGCATAAATCTTTTTCTTTTTTTAATTAAGCGACTCTTTCCTTTTCTTTGTTTTGAATGAATGGCACAAACAGATAATTTACTCAGCGTTTAATACCCTCATATTCAACAAAACAAAATAAAACATCTTATACTGCTTAGGATTGTAAGGTCTCAGTAGCAGACAGCAGTTGCTTATTCTCATTCTAAAGGATTATCCTGTGCCCTGCAAAGTAATCACTGGATAATGCAACGTGACTGAATCCACAATAAAGATTTCCTCCCAGGAGAGAAAGAGCAACCAGCGATGAATGTAACGGAAATGTCTCAATCATTCTTGTAAGTAACAGTTTCTAATTCTCTGCTTTTTTTTTTTTTCCTTCAGAATATTTCAGAGCATAACCGCTTTTTCGTATCCCCCAACCAATGGATGAGGAGAGATCTGCAGGTAATGTTCTTCCTAAATCCACTTGCCCTGTACCAACTGGCCTTCCCATCAACTGGGGACTCATCACTGGCCCTGTTCCAGAGCCTGATTTCGGAGCATCTTCTTTAAAGATCTCGCTTCCTCCTCACCAGAGTTCAGCCTCGCATGCACTACAGACCAAAGTGAAGTCGTTGACTCAGAGAAGAACAAGGGGCAGGGAGAGGGCGAATGACAGAGAGAAGTTGGACTCAGGTGAGATGCGCACAAGTGGCTCACCTGGGCAAAATTCATCTGAAGTACTCCTGAGGCAGAGGCAGAGAGCCAAAGGCCAGTTGTTTTTGCCGTCAACCTCCTGGCGATCAAGTGCTGCAAAGAACTTGAGCAGCAGCGATGAAGATGAGGAGGTAGAGGTTCAGGTTCGATTGGAGATCCACAGTCCTCCTGTGGACCTACAAACGGAGCAGGGGACAGAGGAAAGCGATGAGAAGAAGTCAGAACAAAATGAGGGCCAGGTCAGCTCTTGTGGGCTCGAGGAGGGCACCAGTCTGGAAAGTCTTCTCTCAGATAACTCAAGTAGTAGCAAGGATGACCCGTTGTCTCCTTCTCTGCCTGCCGTCTCCTCCTCTACTTCTACTACATCTGCTTCCACCTCATCCTCTTCTTCAGCAAGACACTGGGCACCTCCAAAGGGCTTCTGGAGAGTAGCAAGGCCAGAAACATTGCTTCTCAATGGGGTTGGCCCTCACGACATACCCCCAACATTACCCTTAAAGGACTACACCCAGATGGAGGCAGTGGAACCGGAACTTGAGTGCAAGTCCAAACCTTCTGAAGCAGTCGGCCGGAATGAGGCACAAAGTGTGGCTGAAGCCACTGAAGCGGCACCGGTGTTCAAACATTCAGATAGTGTGGAATTTTATCTGGACAGATGTGAACAAAGTGAAGCAGATGTGGCGGATTCAGCCAAAGGGCTGTGCAGTTCTGACAGCTGGGAAAGCATGTCTTCACAAAATGGAGTGCTGCGTGCCGATCTGAAGCTTATGGTGAAGGAGAGGGCCTACGCAAAGCTGAGGGAAAGACAACAAAACTGCAGAGAGGCACGTGATCGCCGCGGAGGAGAGAGCATCGACTACTATGGGGACATAACATACAGAGTAGATTATAAAGGTAAGCATCTTAACGGGAAGCGGTTTTATGTAAGGTCAGATGGAGAAATGTGTAATCAATACTTCAAACAAACTATAGAAATACATGATGGTACCTAGATGCACTTCCCTTCTTTAACTTTCTTTGTTGATAGTTTTTAAAAGTAGATTGCGTCACATAAATTATCCCTAAGAGAGCTATTGAACGTCTGACCATTAAACTCGATTAAACCTCCAACAATTCTTATAAATAAATGTAACCTAAGAATCTTTTTTTTTTATTTATGCTTTAGGTATTTAAATTTGATAAAAGTTTATGCAGACTTTCTAATTAATAACTTCCTGTTTCCTTTGGGAATGAATTTGACATAACACAGAGGCGCACTTCTTTTAGCAGCTCTTCAAAATAGGAAATAGCAAGAGAATATGCCAGGCAAGAAAGTTAAAAGAGATTTGATCTTCAAAAGTTTTTTAAATTGCTTACAAGAAAAAAAGACAACTTTCCTAAACATTTTATTTGAACTTTATTTAACCATGAAAGCCCCATGGAGATTTCAAACTCATTTTTCAAGGGAGTCCTGAACAAGTGGCAGCAAGAGTTACGCAACTTACACAGTCACATCTATAATTTAAAAAGCTATAAACAACTCCAACTGTGACAGACATGGCTAGATAAGAACCCCATTCTATCTTGCTACTATGCACAGTAGCACTTGTCTAAAAATTAAGAATAGTGGTACAAAGAGTGGGATCTTGGGCTTGGCAATAGGGACAATTGGAGCTCCATAATTATTTATGAGGCATGCCTGAAAAGAACCTCTTATGTCCTACCTTCACAAATGTGAATGAGTGGAGTTTGATTGCTCACTACTGGAACTTTACATAAAACTGAATATTATGAGACTAAGAGGTAAGTTTTTTTGAACAACAAACATTATTAGCTGGTTTGTAAAATAAAAGCTTAAAATGGAAACTTCTCACACTTAGTTTTAAGCATGATAGAGAATCTGTGATGCAGCTGGCCCCGTTTTGTCGTTTTTGGGAGATAGGTTTTCCCCCACTTTGCCTGCTGCTGGTGCAGGACTATGGCAGGCTCAATGCTGCCAGGCAGCTGTGGCTGCAGTATTGTGAATGACTGAATGTAGTGTAAAGCCCTTTCTAGCTTTCTGAACTAGATAAGGCACAATCCAAGTACAGGTCATTTAAAAAAAACAAAAATAGAAACAAAAAATAAAAACATGACATCTTTCCACCCAATGAACATGTGATATAAAATTAAAGGTAAATTTTCTCCAATTTTTGATCATACTGCTCCAGCACAAAAGGCATTTTATTGTGAAGCTTTAATAATTTTTTTTATTTTTTATTTTTTATCAAGGTTGCCACTAAATATATTTATTGGCATGCTCATACTTATTGCATTCTATATATGGGAGCAATTTATGTGTTGACATGATTTTGTTTTTGCATCATAAATCTAAATAAATCTTACAGAATATGTGGGTAAGTCCACTTTGTTTACCATCCAGCTGTTACAATCATTCAAAGTGCCATTCACGAGCAGTTGCATGTCTGCTTAGGATGTTATGTTAAAATGTGGTTTGTAACCTGGCTGGTCCCCAGCTCTGAACAGATGTCAGATGTGCAGATGTGCATGAGGCTGTTGCTATTATTAGCAGCCAGCGCAGTGGGGGAAGTGTCCCTGTGTCGGTATCTCAGTTTGAGCAATGCTGGATGTCTTTGTATGCTTGAGGATGAGAGATTATGTATTATCCCATGATGTTTTTATATAAAAGTGTACATCTGCCGGTAGGCGATGAATATCATATAGAAGCATATTCATGAAAATACTCTTATTTCCTCCAGTGGCAAAATAGTATAGGTTTTCTGTTTTGCTAAATTTAATTGTATCCAGTATATAAAAAACATAATAAATAAACAAAAAACATATTTATCCAAAGCAGAAATGCCCCTATTGGGTTTCAACAAGAATAACTGCTTTCTTGGTTGCTGTGTGGCTCCAAGTAAGATCTACATGAGAAGTGAACCTTAATTAAGTACCGTGTGCTTTAACATGTTTCCAAAACAAAGAGTTTCAAAGACAAGCTGTTCTAGTTTTAGAAAGTCAGATTATAAAAATTGCTTTTTCAAAATGGTACATTTGAATTACAGCTCACTTGGTGTTCCACATCTCCTCTGACTTGTTTGTGTTTTGTTCTCTTACTTTATGCCAGTATCAGGGGACCACGATGTTCTGGAAAACACAGACACCACACTTCTCGCTCAGGAGCTTGAACCGTATTTGAGGTACGCTTTGAAATTCTTTGTTTGACATTTATTGCATGTGGTGAAATACAACCCATGTAACATCCATCTTAATATCTACTTATAAAGTCAGTTTTGTAGAAACTGTGGATGGTCAAAGCAAGGGACCTTTAACAAGGAACGACAACCACAAATAGTAATCGCTAAAGAAGCAGGTCTATTCGGAGGGTGCTGCATTCAAGCACACTGGAAAGTTGAGATGACAGTGAAACAAAACCCAGTCAAGAGTTTGAGAGAGACTCAAAAGGTCTGGACTTCTTCCAGAGCCACCCTCGAGTCAGAGGACATCTCAGAAGTGACTTATCTGGGGGCACTGGATGGCTCAGTTCGAAGGGTATGCACACCATGTGCAGAGGCTATGACAATCATCTGCAAGTGTTGGTGTTTTGTCAAGTCCAAAGTCACTGCAGATCCTTACCAGAATTTTTTAGAGCACTCTATGTTTGCTTCTGCTAACAAGCTTTATGAAGATGCTTATTTCTGGCAGGCTTGGTACCTGCCAACACTACCAATAGTACAGACATCTAGCTTAATGACCATGGCACTGATGTAATTTATTGTCCAGTAAACTCACCTGATCCAAACCTCATGGAGAATGTATGGGTTATTGAGAAGAGGTTGCTGAGACACCAGGCTAAGCAATACAGAAAAGCTGAAGGCTGCTATTGAAGCAAGGCTGGTCACCTCCATACCGCACTGGGTTAATACAACAATTCATGTCAAATTAGCTTGAAACATGGACAAACTTTTCAATGGGCTTTTTGTACTAAAAATCTTTGCTCACTTGCCCATAATATTCAAATGTTCCATGGACCTAAATCGTGTGGTTTCATTAGCTGTAAACCATAATGATATCATATCACGTATGTGTAGTGAATGACTATAGTGAATGAGTTACACTTTAAGGACTGAATTACAATAATAAATAAAATATTTGACTATATTCTCATAACTTTTACCAATCAGAGATCTCTTAGAATAGGCTGCTAATTTCCTGAAGGTTGTAATTGATTGGATGAAACAAGGTGACAAACTCTAATCTACTAAAACACACTGAGCTCTCATCTTGGCACTCAGGAGAGAATGAATCACACTCTGTCCATTCTAATGATAATCCACGTGGCTGATGTATCATGCTATCTTTATCACTGGGCCAGGGGATAAAGAAGTACAGACGATGAAGCACAATGCAGAGCAGCTTAGCTGTTGGGTGTGAGGATAGATGGATGGATGACGTTTCCCTTTGCTGCTTACCATCGGGGCCACGTCCCAGTCTTTTTCATCTTACATTGCATAAGACAGCTTAGGAAGATTCCGCTCGATTCACTCAATGTTAAGTTAATCTTTGAAAAGTATGATGTTGAAATGTATCAACACAGGCCGAGCTATGCACATTTTAATATTACCTCCGGTATTAGCAGTACTCAAATAAGTGCAGATCTATTTCAGTCTAATAACTCTTAAATCCATCATTCCCTTGCTGTTTTAATCTCATATTTTGGTACTGATCTCCGTTTTTATTTCGATCATCAGGTCACTTCTTGTAATAAGTGATGAGCTACCTTTAAGCCCAAGGCATGAGGAAGCCAAGCGTCTTCTAGAGCGAGCCAGGCTCAAGGCTCGCTCCAACCTCCTTAAAGACGACCGCCCCCGACGCTCTCAGTCTGATCAAAGATCCACAGTGTAAGTCACCAGTTTATTGTGTTGTTTTCCCCTCTTTGCTTTCACTTATGAATGTCTCTTTATTATCCATCAAACTGCTCTTTGCCTGGTTTAGTGAGTTACATAAGAGAAAGCTTTGAAACCTGACTGCCCTTTGTAATTACGAGGCTCAAATTGACAACTCTGTGAAAATATTTGCTCTTATTTTATTTATGTAACATGCCGAGCATCACAGCGCTTCAGTTATTCCCAAAATACTTTGTTGTAAGCGAGAAGCATTTAGTTAATATGGGATTATGAGTATTTGCAATATACCTTTCATTCATGAACATGATTACAACAGGCAGCAGTAACTGAGACAGAGCACTACTTTTACACAGTCATTATGTAATCTAATAGTGGATGTTTTTGATGAAATGGCAATCAAAAATATCAAACTTTTCTACTTTCATTTATCTGAAAGTAGAAAAATTGTTGCACACATTTGCATAACAATGCTTTGAATGTCATTGATAATTACATAGTTTCTATTTTATACAGGAAAAATCAGCAAGTTGAACCTCCCAATCACACAGCGGTGCAGAAAACTGTTCAAACCAAAGAAGATCCTCCATCCCAAGCCTCATCTGGTCCTCTTCTGGTTCCCTCACAAAGGGACTCTTCTCCAGTGAAACAAGCAGATCGACCAAGACGGTATGGCTGTTCCCCCACACGTGTGCGCTTTGAAGATGAATCCGAGAAAGAAGCTGAGTCCCGCTATCTAGACAGAGTGAGACAGCGTGGCAGACCTGGAATGCCCAAGTCCCGGGCGAAGGAAAGTAATACAGACTCCAGCAGCAGTGGCTCAGAGAAGAGCAGAGGCCACAGGAGTATCTCTTTGCCACCTTCACAGAAGCAAGAAGATCTTGTGACAAACGATGAAACAACTGTTATTAAAGAGATCATAGTGCTGGTGAAGAAATGTGAAGCTTGTGGCTCCATAGTCAGGGAACCTCAGCCGGTCTCTTCACCCTCTGAACTTCAGAACAGTGAGCCTCAGCAGACAGCTTCCCCAGAGGACCCGCGTGGAAAATCGACTCCTGTGTGGGTGCCATCAAACAAACCAGATGCGAGCACCCGCCCTAAAGCTCCTCTTACCGTCACGTTTGCCGGAGCTTATGTGCTGGGAGAAAATAAAGAAAGCAGCACAGGGTGGAAATCTTCTGGCTTTGGGAAACTCCGAAGACGGAGCAGAAAGGGGGAAAATCGTTTGGAGTCTGGTCACGGTCCTTACGGCCCATCTTGGGCTCAGCGACGAAACTCCAATCCACGGAACAGGGTCAACTTGAGCAGAGCTGTTTCATTTGCTCCTGGGAGCCCAGTTGCCTTAGAGCCACATTTACTGGAGGCATCTGGTGGACTTAGAGAAGCATCCGCCCCATCACTCCCCATAAAGTCAGCCCTGAAGTCAAGTTCGAGAAATCGCTCATCTGCAGGTCAGTCCACGGTTCAGTTCCAGGTGTCCCCTATTCAGGGAGGAGAAAGTGGTTCTCAATCCCCGGATTCCCCTGAAGCAAGAAGGGAATCTCCTGTGTCTACAAACCAAGGGTCACCAGCAGCAAGCAGCCCAGTACCCTGCATTAGGCCCTCCACTCTTAGATACTCCCCAGCCAGAATCCCCATGGATCTGCCATCGGCTGAAATCTGGGATGCCACATCAGATGGAGCAAGTAAGTGAAGACAAGCTAACCGCTGTACAGACATTAAAACCTATAGTTTCCGTTGTTAATTTCAAGCAGTAAATCCAACTCTTGCATAAGAAGATAAAATTGGTTAATCCTCCTATCTTCTTGTAAATGTGCTATATACTGTATTACTCCATGAGGGACCTAGAATTAAAATTTGACTTGATTTTAATTAATATTTTCAAAAGTTATACTAATTATGTTATTTATTTTCGATTAGATAGAGCAATTTTTGATTTTGTTTTGTTTGCAAATTCATATGGATATTCTGATCAGTGTAACCATTACTGTTATGATTAAGCAGGCGTAAGTGGAGAGACAGGTCCTGGTTCAGACTTTCGAGCTCTGCGAGGCATGGGTATGTCTCGGGCTGAGGACCTCAGAGCTGAGCTGCTGAGAGCTGAACATCTAAAAGCCGAGGCTTTGTGGGAAGAAAGCTCTGACGGCTCCAGGTTTGCACTTCATAATCTTACACGCGAATCTCCTCCCAGACTAAAACTGTCACAGCAACAACTCTGCGTGGAGCTGTTCCAGAAGAAAGATTAAAACTAGAACTCTGACTAACAGCACATTTGACATTACAGCTCAAAAGATTGTGTGAATGCTTCAACAATTCTGCCCTCTATTGGCGGGAAAAAGCAATTATTCTTTTGGATATTACATAGAATCATTTGGAAAGTGAAGCACAAAATTAAGTGGATAATTCATAAGGCAGACTCCTCCATAATTTGCAATTCTCTTGCATGTGGTACTTACTGTATTTCTGCACTGAATTCATAAAGCAGATGGCTCCAATGACGTGCAGGTGCAAATATACCCATCCATATCGCCAGTAATTTTTTTCTACCAATGTGAGGCCTTCATCTGATAATCTATTATTACCAATACCGTGAAATAGACCATGCAAGCCTAACGATAACCTCTCATTTAAGTTATGGGGTAAAGAGATTTTCTTTGCAGAGTTCATTTATTTATGCTGTGTTCTTTCACCTTAGAGTGTGAGAACATGATCCCAGTGAGTTTATTTTATTATTATTTTCATTAGAATATTGGGTGAAATCAACCTTCTATAAAGTCAGCTGCACTGCTGGTCACTATTTTCTTTTCTTTCAGTTTTCTGAGCAACAATTTGGAGTATATTTCTTCAAATATACACTGAGAATATATATGCAATATATCTCAAATATATTGTATTTGAGAATACAAAGTTATTTTTTGGCTGTAGTTTACTTCAGCATACATAAACATATATGTTCTTTCCTTTAAATGCATTTATCTCAGTGCAGAGACAGCATGCTAACAGTGAAGGAACTTCTGATCTTCTGGAGCAGATCAACATTAGGATAGTTTCAAAATTCAAAGGATCTGAAACTTGCACACATTTAGAACCTGAAAATAACTTGCTGAATTTTTGCATGTTAGTAAAAAAAAAAAAAAAAAGAAGAAATGAACGTTTCTCCTTTTACAGAAAATTTGATGGGAGGCCAAAACTTTTCCTGCGTCGTTTCTTTTCCTCCATCGGGCTGAATAGCGTTGGCAGACTGGTGAAGGGGGGTCGCTCCAGCAGCATGGAACAGCTGAGTCTCCCCACCGTCCAACGGGCAAGCTCAGCCTCACCGAGCCCCACCCGGAGACCGCAGCCTACCATTCGAATACAGAGGACGCCCTCACTGCAGACCCTGCACACAGTGAGCAAGAAAAACAAACTTTATTTTGTGCAGGATTTTATTTATCTCCATTTGTCATATATTTCTGCCAGACCTCTCTTGAAATCATCAGCTACAAACTTGTGGTCTGACATTGGAAGCACAAGATTAACTCCTTGCATCAGTCATAACCTGATGCACTCATGCCACATTAAACAGAATTCAGCAAGCTCAAACTCTTATCAGTTGCAGTCACTTCTGGGATATGTGTATGTTTTTACATTTGTCATAAAGGCACTACTCCTCTGAAAACCGCTTTGTTGAGTTTTGCCACTGTATTACAAATTCTATACTTGTTACAATTCCACTTGTTTGCCACTAGGTGCTCCCACTGGCTCAGCTACGTAAAGCCTCCTCTGTTCAGAGTTTAGAGAGAAGAACAGAACGCTCAACAATACTGGGAGAAGTCCAAATACCATATGGCTTGGCACCCAGGTACGAAAAAAAATAAAAAATAGAGAAAGCCAAAGAAAGTCAAAAAACAGTGAATAATATAAATAATTTTAAAAACACATTAATGAATTTAATCTGTTTTTCTTCAGCCCTGAAAGCCCCCAGATTGAGATTCACAGGGGCCTAAGTGATGAAGATGTAGTTGTCACCAGAATGGCTCATCCAATGGGCCGGGTCACACAGGCTTTCCCTGATGGGACTATCTTGTTGGAGCTCATCAAACCTCCAAGTGGCCCCTTTGGTTTTGTTATTTCAAGAGGAAAAGGTCGACCAGATACAGGTAGCATTTCTTTACTTTGACATTTACTTTAAAGCATCGTGGTCAATTGAATGACTCAGTTTTACAGCGTTAGTCCCCCTACCATGGTCCTCGATGTCAACTCTCCTGCATTTAAAAGTTTTGACAACCTTGATTCACCATAAATGGCCAATTCACGAGCCTCTACAAAAGCTGATGGTATACTTAAAAGGCAATTAAATGAGTTGGAGGACCACCTCCACAAATATCATCTGAGCAGCTCAACATGGGAGAGAAAACACAAGAAAAATGGTATTAATCAAAACTCTCATTGTTCACTGACTGTTTCCTACAGGTGTATACGTCGAGAAGGTCGGTGATGGTGGGGTGGAGGGCCTGCTGGGCGTTGGTGATGAAATCCTGCAGGTTAACGGGGAGGCGGTGGCGGGACTCAGTTTGGACCAGGTGACACGCCTCATGACTCGGGAAAGCACCGCCACCCTCCGGATCTTGCCTGCCCGACGCAATCAACGCTGAACGGCACAGGATAGACATGGCACACAGCCATTTCCCTCTGGACGCACAGTTAGCCACTAGCCATGCACTGCAAACTGACTGGAGCACAATGTGCACGTGACACAATGCATTTTGATGTAATTCTAGATGAATAGCACAACATGGAGTTAAGTTCTTTTAGAGCAAACAAATCCAGCTCCACAAATATCACAGAGAACTTAAAAATGTGGATATTACTGTGTATAGTGATAGGTAGGTTCTTATACACATTTTGTTGACTGAATTTAGATAAATAAATTCAGTTCTATTTAGTTTTTTTATTATTATTTTAGCACCGATTTACACTAAATATTGTATCAAGATGCTTTACAAGAAAAGTACTTTGCGTTATGTAGAGAAATGTGTGATGAAATCAATTCAATATCATGGGCAGATTTAAATTTAACTGTATACATTCCAGTTTGATCCTATTTATAATACAATGCAGTCAGATGGATTGTATAAGGCCTGCTGGAAGATACTTTTCTGTTTTCGGAAACCGAGATGAATGCATGGAGTCATTAACTGTGAAGCAACGATCCCTCCAGAAAAAAACGTGTAAAGACTCAATATCATAAAATCCAAGTGAATTGAAATTCAGTGATCTTAATTTAACGAATAGACACATTGTCGTTCAACTGTTTTTACAGCCCTTGAATGAAAAAACAGCACAACCAGAAACTATAATGTAATGTATTGGGATTACATGTGATAGAAAAGCAGCAGAAACGGGGAACAGGAAGGAAAATAATGGATGGTTTTGATCTTTCTTTTTTTTTTTTTTATCACAAAACATCTTAAAAGTGTGCAATTGTTTTCAGTTTTTTTTCATGTCCATAGTTTGAATCCCATGTTGATTTTTGAAAATTAACACAAGCTTGGATGAAGAGCTTATACTTGCAAGATTCTTTTAAATTCTTGCCAGAGTTTAATTTAGCCCTGAACATTACTGGGCCATTTTAAAACACTTACCGCTTTTAATGCTTTTAGCAGAACTTTTTTATATGTGGAATTTATTTCAGGCCGTATGCTTTGGGTCATGAAACTCCGCTGCAATGTGAAACTCCAAACCAAGTCTTTTGCAGCCTTCATCAGCTTTTCTTTTCAGACTTCCCTCTATCCATCTTCTAAGCAATTCAGCCTGGCCTTCCTGGCTGCCCCTCTCTTTGACGCTCTCCTTGCCATAAGGTAAAAGCCTTTGCCCTTAATGTAATTTGCAGTTATGCCATACATTTGTCATTTTCATAGTACAGTGGGATGCATTTGAGCTTGTCCAAGTTTGTTTAAATAAATCCACGTCATACTTTTGAATTTTATGGGGGTTTTATGAAAAATATTTAAAACCATGCACCATTTTCCTTCCTCTAAATCTCATACATTTGAGTTTGTGGTTGTAACAGGACGAAACAGAAGTTCATAACTGATATTTAAAAAGGGCCAGTTTGATGATAGACAATGGGAATCAAATCCATTTTTCTTTTTTATATGTTGCTTAGTTTGGTCATATTTAACACAGTCTGATAGATTTCTGCCATTTTTTTTTTCATATGGGACAATTTATGGCACTGTTCAACACTGATCAGCAAAAAGGCAAAACTAAAAGCTGTAAAAAGCTAAAATAAATAAATTGTTTTACCTTTTATTAAGTACATGACAGCCCCTGTGTGGAGCACTTCATCCCAATTGTTGCTTTTACTCCATGGACTATGCTTTCTTTCGTCTTCTTCTTTTTTGATTTATTGATTGTAAAATAAAATATTTTATTTTGCCAAACATTATGCTTCAGTGTCATACATTTCTTAATTGTGCACTTTTACTTCAGGAAACCATTTGTTCACAAAACGTTGGCCATATTGTGGACTTAAAGTGAGAATAAAGTGAGCAAAATATGAAGATGTTGATAAAATAATCTCAACACTCTAAAACATTCACAGGAGATTTACTTATATATTTATTTATTTTCTTAATTATTTATTATTTGCTTGCATTTCAGCCAGTTTTGTTGTTTTGTCTTTTGTCAACCTCACCAGCGGGGATTAGTTCACGGAAATGTGCTGTGAGGACAGGATGCAGAGTGATGGTCGTGACTGGCGTTTCCACAGGATTGATGTAGAGAAGTGACTCCACCAATCAATCGATCAATCAATCAATCAATCAATCAATCAATCAATCAATCAATCAATCAATCAATCAATCAATCAATCTATCTATCTATCTATCTATCTATCTATCTATCTATCTATCTATCTATCTATCTATCTATCTATCTATCTATCTATAAGCCGCGGTGAAATGGTCTCGTATCCATTTTACTTTTACAGACCGGGTAATTAATAATTGAACTGTAGGGACAGAAGCGTGTGGAAAATCCGTTATTATGATGTACCTTCTACCATTAAGGCTTGTCCTGAATGTGCTCTGATAGCATGTCAGCAGTTGATGCTTTGCTCTATTATCTGATGCCTCCAGAGACCGATACGCTTTTATCTCCCCCAGCCATGACTGCCCCCTCCCAACCCCATCCGTGGACGTCGGGGAACCGCCGGCCGCGGAGAAGCGACCCCTTTTTCCCCGGACAAAAAAAAAAGACAAAAAAAAAAAAAAAAGTGGCACAGACGTTTATTTATTTACTTATTGAAGTAACGGTATCCAATTAAGGCATCGCTGGTTTCCAGTGAAAGCAGTTGGTCCTTCCTTAAGGTATACAATAGATGAATAAAGATATCCCACTCTTCTAAAGAGCTAATAAAACATAAAACAACTTTTATTGCTTGATAAATGAGCTTATGGAAGAAAACCTTTTGCTCTGAATACAAAGTTCCCCAAGGCTTAACCTGAGCTTTTGTTTCTTTCTTTCATTTAAAAAAACAAAAAAAAAACTAAAGCACCTAAGAGCGCAGTCAGTACAGTCTGCCATATACCTCACGTTGTTACAGGCCGTTGCGCTTTGCCTGTTTGCTTTTTTTTTTTTTTTTTTTTTTTTTTTTTTTTTTTTTTTTTGGGCTGCTGGAGAATTTTTTTAGACGAATAAAGAAAAATAATTATGTATGTTTTATTTATTATTTTTTTTAGGTGATTTGGTGGGTGGTTTTGT
>CAEFZX010017000.1:0-77142 GCA_903066825.1 Alfaro cultratus
AAATTTTCCGGTTCATCCGTAAAGCTACACTTACATTAATTATCTAATGTGCAGCCGCCCGCACTGTTCAGTCTATCCCAGGGGTGGGCAACTCCAGGCCTCAAGGGCCGGTCTCCTGCAACTTTTAGATGTGTCTCTACTTCAACACACCTGAGTCAAATAATGAGGTCATTAGCAGGACTCTGGAGAACCTGACTGCACTTAGGAGGTAATTCAGCTGTTGGATTCAAGTGTGTTGGACCAGGGAGACATCTAAGAGTTGCAGGACACCGCCCCTCGAGGACCAGGGGTGCCCACCCCTGGTATCCGCTCACCTGTATAAATACACCTGCAGAGCTCGTCCCCGCTGTTCGCTCTTAACCGCCACCAGGCAGCAGCTCCAGGAGGAGAAAAGCTGCCGTACCCCAGGCATTGCGCCAGTCATTTTAAGGATGCTTATTGTTCCCCCGAAAAACGACAAAGACTCAAGACATTATCACCGCTCAATAAAATCCTCCCAGGCCAAACTTGAAAACTGGACATTGTGCTGCTAACACTTAGCTTTCGTCAACAACTCAGGCGGAAGTGAGAGAGCTGTGCAACACAAGTAATAACCCGGCCCTTAACGAGGTGCAGTCAATAATAAAACATAAATTAACGAAGCTTTCAGGCAGGTGAATTTTAATAATCGAGGTACTCGAATCACTCGAGGAATTGTTTTAGCCCTAGTTTCAAGTTTTTGCAGATTTTAGCTAGGGCCATAAATACCAAGGGTTCACCAATCTGGACAATTTAACACAACACATCGCTAACAATTGGTTGTTATGGTATTTGGTATTAAGGTTTTGCTGTCATACCAATATTGCCATAAAAATAACTTTCACCCATTAAATAAAATTGCTACAGCAGGTTTCCAAGGAAAGTATTTGTTTAAACAGTTAATTTGAAGCAAAGTAATACATATCTGATTCTTTTTTTTTCTTTTCATTTTTCACTTTGATGTTAAATCAAAGACGTGTCAAAACCAACAACTGATGAGAACTCCAACTTGGACGTTGGAGTTTCCTCTTCCCAGCAGGACTTCTTCATCTTCAGATGGCAGAACATCAGAACAGCTCAGGCTGAAGGGCTTTTTAAATGTGAAGAACTTCCTGTTAAATCAAGTGCATGCGGAACGACCAGAGCGCACCAGTTTGAAGCTTCAGAAACATTCTCAAGAGACGCATTCTTCCACTGACCCGGCCGCTGCCACCCTACTGTACATACCATCAGCCTTGTGCATGCGTGCAGCGTACTGTGACCTACTGTAGAGTATTTCATGGTGATGAATTGAACATTACGCTCCTCGGATAAGAATTTGGCCACCGCATGTGGATAGATTGAGCTGTGGCTGCAGATGGAAATAACATCACTTCATGTCGTGATGTGTGAGACATCAGCGTGGTCGACCGTAACCGTTTCTTCAGTGCAATTCTGATGAGCTCATCGGAGCTGTGATTGGCTGCTGCTACTTCATTTGTACTGGACCTGTGCATGCATCTCTGGTTCCTTTAGAGAAACATTTTTAATTTCTACCTTGGTGCATGTGAATGTGTGGGAACAAAAAAAATAAAACATTAGGAACATTAAGCCCATTGCAAATATCAAAAGAGTAAATTTCTGCCAAGAAACAGATCTTTTGAGATTCATTTCAGAAATTCTCTACAAAAAAAATGAAACTTGTACATTTTGAAAAATAAATTTGCTTAATGGAAACACTAAAATTAAAAAAAAGAAAAAAAAACAACTTGTTTTTCAATCAAACGTTTTGGCGCTAGGATGAGTGTTTTTTTCCGTATCTAAATTGGTTTATTTTGCAAAACTGCAATGGCAACACCTTTTCACATGAGATGAGTCATATAACCAACAATCTGATGTTTCCGCTGGCGCAAACCACGAAGCAGAAGACGACCGGAAGTTGTTGGAAGACCATGTTTTTTACTAACGTATTGTGTGAACAAACTTATTCATGTAATTTAAGGGAAACATTGTAATTGCAAAATTGTGTTTCTTCGACATCAGCGAAATATTGATGATATTTTGTGCGCATTTGTAATGAAACGCAGCTACACTCGCACTCTACAAACAGACTCCTCGTCTCACACTCATTCAAATGTACATAAACCATAATGAAGTTCATATTTTATCATTTTCATTCAGCACATCGTCTACTCTGATGCGAGAGACAACCCAGAAATAAAATTTTCTTCAACCAAAATGATCCACAAATACTGTAGAGTAACGTTCTACTAAACTTTCTGTAAATACGTATGTCCCCAAGAACTGAATCTCGAATTGCTGTGGTTGCACAACACTTATTAACCTTTATGATGTCCATGTCATGTCAAAAACAAAGTAATCTTGGTCTCGTTTCTAGTGAAAAATATCTGACAAGCAACTTTTCATAAGATATAGGAGCTTGTTTGAAGTTAATATTTCCTTAATATTAATGAAAAAATTTATTATTTCAATTATAATGGGAAAAATATCTTGTTATAAGTGAAATAATCTGCTAGTGGAACTATTATTTTTTCAGCAATATTAAATTATTGATGTAAAACAAGCTCCTATATCTTGCTAAAAAGCCATGAGTAAGTTATTTTTGTCTTATTTCTAGTGTACTAAGGTATTTTCACTAGAAACTAGGCCAAAAATACTTGTTAAGATTTTGAGGTTTTGCAGTGTGCCCAAGCCCGTCAACCCCTGACCGCTAGAGTCAGACTCTGGTATATCAGGATATGTTGCAGATATGCACTCCCATATATTTCTCAGGACAATGTAGCTTTCTTCCAAGGCCATTCGAACAGGAGATCACATCACAGCAAGGTTCACATCATGTTCAAGGGCAGACATAAAAAAACAACAACAAAAGAAAAACAGTCCATATTGCCAATATTCCCCTTTTACCGAGGTCTCGCCATTACCAGAATTCATACATTATACACACAACAAAGGAACAGATGCTGTTGATACTCGTTGTTCGTCATTTCTCCATGTCTAGCGTTCATTTACTGACAAGGATCAGAGGAACAGGTGCTATTACTGCATATTAACACTTGTTTCCAGGATCATCTCCAAGTGGCTGCCACACAGTCATTCTGGAACTTATTAATAATAATAATTTCTATGTAGTATTCATAAAGTTGTTCTCTGGTTGGGTTCTCTCTCCCTTTGCCTGCTGGTGTGTGTTAAGCTGGTAACCTAGGTGACCAGGCTCCTCCCTGAATCCTGAACAAGCAGTAACTGAAGAAAGATAATGTGGGTTATTACATTACAGCACCTTGCAGATGTTTTTACACCCATCAAACCTTCCCGTGTTTGACACATCGCAATCAACAAAATCAGTGTATTTTACTGGAATTTTATGTGATACAATACAATGCAACTTTATTCATGTAAAACGTTAAAACAACACTAAAAACAATTCAAACAATAAAGCCAACACCAAAAGCAGAGTGAAAAGCCACAGAGGAAAAAAATTATATTGTGTTTTCCAGGCACAAAGTTCCAATTTTAGCATAAACAAGTAACCAGAGAAGTGTGCCGATCGATTGGCCACCGATCATACTACGCCGATTTCCGTGAAAAAGTGTATGATAGGAGATCGCCGATCGCGGTCTTGTGTTGCCGATCACACAAATTGATCACCTATATCTCACTTCGCAGCCTGCATGTGCAGCTCATCTCCTCTTTCATTCACACTGCGCAAGAGCGCAGTAACTTCAACGGATGTGAGGAACTTCAACGCTCAGAGAGTGAATGGGGACATTTGCGTGTTGCGACGGAAAATTACCTTGGGGGTGAAGCACGTTGCAATGCATCAACACAACAAGTCTAATATGGCATTTATAAAACAAACACTTGACAGAGTTTGGCTATATCAAGACTCAATGCAGAAAAAGAGGACATCTGGAGCGAACAGGAAGGAGGTAAAGCAGCGCACAACTACCAACACTCATCCATATTAGCATCACGGTCAGAAAGCTAAACAAATAACCCAAAAAATAATTTGTCTTCGGGCTAGTGGTGGTGGGAAAGACGCTGGCTTTCCCACCAGCGTCTTCTCGCTGTTGGACCACCGCTACGTGGCTCCATTCAACCTCCACCTGGCAGTGAACTCTCACACCGAACATCTGCTTAAAGCTGAAGCAGACGGGGCGTGCTGTGGTGGCGCAGTGGTTTAGCACGCCCCACGTTTGGAGGCCTCAGTCCTCGACGCGGACGTCGCGGGTTCGACTCCCGGTCCCGGCGACCTTTGCCGCATGTCTTCCCCCCTCTCCTTCCCCCTTCCCGTCAGCCTACTGTTGTGGAAAATGCGAGCCACTAGCGCCGCAAAAAACTCTTCGGAGAAAAAAAATAATAAAAAAATAAAAATAAAAATAAAAAAAAAGCTGAAGCATAGTCTGCTTCAGCAATATTAGTTTTACATACGTAAAAATTTTACATACGTATTAAAACTTTCTAACATAAGACAGATAATGTCTGAAAACTAATCGATCTCCTCTGCCTTTGATCAGTGACCGGCAGTGTTCAGCCCTCATGGGTGATCGGAATCGAGAGCAAAAAACCTGATCGGAGCATCCCTGAGTAACTGTATTACCTTCAGTTGTAAGATAAATGCTATATATGTCAAATATGACTAAACGGAAATTTCAATTTGCAATTCAACGCCTTCAAATCAGAATCCGTCTCTTTAAGAAACTTCCGCTCTTTCTGAAACTCTGCCTTCAGGAAGTCATCATAACATTGCTCCTCTATTAACCCTTTAACAACGTTTTTACTACAGTTGCACTGAGCAGTAGCTCGTACAATGAGCTCAGCAGATGAGCAGTTCCACCAGGTGGTTGCTAATTGCTCCTGACTAGTCTGAAGGAGCTGAGTGGGGGAGTCATGGTGGAGGGAAGCTCTGAGGAAGCTTGGAAACTTGGAGCCTGCAGCTCCAAGGAGAAGCTGTGCCTCGAAGGCGGGGCTAGGTCCACGCAGGTGTTTTGCACCACTGAATGGTTGCCATGGAGATTAAATGAGTTCTCAAACATGCATGAAAGAATGAAAACCACATTCCAGGTACTTTCGATGAGAAAATAACATTGCAACGGTGTAAAGCTCAAAAAAGTTAATTTTTACGTGGTATTGCCCCTTTAAGACTTGAAAAAGATTCTCAGTTGACCTGAACTTTGACTGGGCCATTTTAAACTAGGTGTTCAAGTCAAAGTACAGGATAAAAAGAAAATATTCAACCACCAAAGCATAGAGGATTTAAAAAAATAAATAAATATCTTAATAGAAAGTTTGGTTGAAGCACCATTTCACCACTGGAAGCTTTTTAATTCAGGATGCTTTTTTTGTATCTGCGCTAACCTGGCATGGAAACAGTCACCTACGATCTTCGGCTGACCAGATGATAATTTACATAATATTTGAAAATTCTATGCGTTTGTTGAGAGCAGGAAACAGTTGGAAATATCTCTGGCTCGAGACGAAACGCTGCCATCGATAATTCCCCCCAAGCAGCAGCACACCGGGAGGTAACTGCTTGGCTGGAGGACTTTCTGCATTTTGTAAAATCAAACGTAAACAGCAGATGTGATGTCATGGTACCACATCCACGCAGCAGACTCAGAGGAAGCCAAGGAAGCAGCTCCCATCCCCTGCTCACACACAACTACGCCGGCACATTTGGACAGCGGTAGCTGCCAATCATCTGCCCAGACAGCAGCCACAATCCTCAGCTTCCCACAACAGCGTGACTCACTCTCTGAGGTTCTGTGGTCGGTGGAGCGCGCCGGCTTCCATCTTCACAGGAAACGTTGGCTCCGCTTTCAGGCTTCACTCTCCTCATGCGCACTCACTAATAAAGATTTACCAGCTGAAATCAACATAAAGGATGAAGCAGGAACAAAGAACCTGGGAATTTTATTTTGTGACACAGACGGCAACTTTAACGTTGAAAAAGTATTCACATCCTTTGAATTTTATGAGCATTTCATTTAATAGACAAACACAAACTAAAAACAACATAATTTGGTGCAATACAGACCGTTACAGGAGACCTTTCCTGCCGATAGCCATCACCATCTACAATAACTTTGAAGAATTTTGAATTAATATGAGTAACAACAACAATTAATTTATCTTTGAGATCAATACAGTATTTTTGAAAATTATTTGAAAAAGTACTACACCTGGCCTTCAAAGAGAAAATGTGGTTGAAAAGAAAAGCAGGCCACCTTTCATTTTTAGATACTCAAACAAATCTGAGGTTACCCAATTAATAAATCGAGTTAATATTAGGTTGTTTTCACACTTGACAGTCCAGTAGACGTGTTCAATTTAGGACCAAAGTTTGCAATATTTTCAGCTGCTGCATTAAACGAACCAAACATGTTCCCCTCCTTGCCTGTGGTGGCGCTGCACCAAAAACCACTGAAGAAGATACAAGTCCAACCTCCTACTTCACTAAATGTAAACAAAAATAGGAGTTGTGTCAGATGTTAGGTTGTAGGATTCTCTTGTTTTTGGTAAAAGACCACAAGTCGTTTCTCCTGCTAGCGGTGGGAGAAATTTTAGATATATATTTTTTTAGTTATTGTTACTCAGAATGCCCTGCAAAGTAGTTCACTTCCTACTTTTGGAGTGGCCTGCTGTCCACTTGGGATTCACATCTGTCTTCAAATCGCGCCATTGTGCACTTCTACCGAAGAGAGACCTAAGATTTAGGCGGACAAGAGTTTGCTATTTTGGTCCGCATCGGAGTTCGATTGCGGATTTACACCTCCCCAAACAAACCAATATTTCTAGACAAATGAAGTGGAGTTCAATTAAAGCGGACTAAACTGGGCTGGTGTAAATGAACTCTTATCGTAAAGACAGATACTCTGTGAAGGCAGCAGAGGTCTGCCAGAAAACACTGGCGAACAAACAGCCTCACAACCATCAGTTGAGGGGGAATAACTATCAATCAGAAGGTAAACAGATAGACATAAGAGGGAAAATGTGCATCTTCCATATTACTGAATTTGGTAATTAATTCATTACATAACTAAAGATAAATACTCTCTTAATGAACAATGTTTTCTCTTCATTTCAAGGATATTTTCAACACTGCAATAAGATTCAATTAAAGTGCTTCAAAAAATTTATAGCAAAAGAAGTGAAAAGCCTCAGTGGTCAAAAGAACTGGAGAGCAAACAGAACTGTGAGGATAAAGTGTTGACCTGAAATAAATGTAGATTGCGTTTAACTGTCTGAGCACATTCTGTCTCGACTGGCGAACATTAAGTGTCTCTCTTGTTAGTATGCGACTTGGGAGACAAGACGGGATGACTCACATCCGAGAGTGTGAGTCATCCCGTTAAAGCAGCAGAATGTACTCACCCAGGCATATATGCAGCTCATAAACACACACACACACACACACACACACACACACACACACACATATACCTTACAACCGCATTATACAGAAACACTTTGCATACTGTATTTGTAGAGTTGATATTTAATGCACAATGTTTTACATTTTGCTGATTCTAGTCGGTTGTGTAAGGAAAACAAAACAAGGGATATAGCCCACCCACTCCAGTTTGACATTTACCTTTCTAAAACATCTAAGGTCAAATAACTTATGTTATGCATCAAAACCAGATAATGAATGTCTAAAATATTTAAGTGAATTGATATAGTTCAAACAACCTAAAGTTTGACTGATGAAAATTGGTGCTTAAAATAGTCGGTTTAGCTAATCAACTTTTACAGAGATGGCAAACTCCCATAAATACCCTTATAAAAGGGTTAAACCATAACAATTTTAATAATTTGTTTTAAAGACCAACCAAACCTACATTTTTAACTTGTGTCAAATCAAAATACATTGGAGTTTTAGTTCTTTATGGCTACATTTACACTGAAGCCTGAAGTGACCATATTCCTTTTATATATATATTTTTTGCCCTAATTTGACCTGTATCTGAGCTTTTTATGACAATCTGAACAACACAGGTCGGATTTTTTTCAAATGTGACCCAGGCCACTTGGATATCCCATACATATCCAGTTCAAATGTTGCATTCATCTGACCTGAACGTCACTGATACTCAACAAATGTCACTATTCTGCGCCCTGACGCTGCAAAACTTGGGAAACTATAATGAGGATTAAGTTGTAAATGTGCTGGCTCTGGTCGGACAACAACTTCAAAATCGTAAGATATGTTGCACCATTCGCATCCGTGTTTACGTCCACAAACACTGAGCACTATTTGGCAAAACACTGACGTTTAATGCGCCCTATACTGCGCATGCGGGACACTTTCAGGTCATTTGAACTTCACACTGGAGATCATATTTGGAAGTGTGGACGGCAAAAAAAAATCCGATTTGACAAAAGACTTCAGGGTGCAGTGTGAAGGAAACCACTTTGTTCACGCCCTTGTTGGAGTTCAGAGGTGAGGTTTCCCTGATTTGTTCCATCAGTTACCTTAAAAACAGTCGATAGGATGTTCCTCTTTAGTCCGGACCAATGAAGTTTCAGCCTCCTTCAAGTCTGTTGTCTGCACGCGGAAAGGAGTTGAACCTCAGGAAACGCAGGGAAGAGCCCGCGAGCGCAACCGGTGCCGCAGTTTCAGGGGCAGCTCACCTAAGTCCACTATTAAGACATTACACAAATCCCAAATGAGCTCATAATACATATTACAAAGACCAAAAATACATTCTAGTGCAATATTTCCACTTTAAGAACTCGGTGCAGAAACCTTTGGCCCATGAGTACAACGCTCATGGGCCGTTAGCTCGAAGCTAACAGAACAACGTCCATGTCTCATTCCTAACAGAGTTCACAAACACAGTTAAACTTCGACCTCAGACATTGAGTAATTTCTTTCTCCATCTTATACTAAATAATATCAAAACGTAACATTAAAAGTACTAAAACCAATAAATAAGAGCTCAAACTTACAAAGAGAATCTTGCCGCCATGTCACCCTGATCGTTTACCTTGTATCGCCTCCTCTTCACCAAGCCGCCGAATCAAGGTCCCGCCCCCCTAGCCTGATAGGCTACGTTATTGGGCCATAGTTTTTCCCAATTGGTCAACATCGTGAAACGAGACCTGCTTGTCCAATCCCATTAAGAGAAAGGAGAGATTTTGAACTGAGAACTTCAAGTACATACAAAATATGGTAATTGACAAAGACACCCGATTAAACATTAACAGGCAACATCTTCAAATGTAACATGTTGCAGAATGTTTTTTTTTCCTCTTTAAAGTTTATACACTTAAAGTAGGGGGCTAGACACTTTCAGTTGCACTACTTTTTTCAGTCACTTTTAATGGGGATGTGTTACTTTACGTTAATATTGACTGATCTGCTGCATGCTAATACAGAACTAATTGCAATACTTCTTCTGTAGAACAAATAGATTAAGGAATGCTGTCAGCTGGACATTACAGATGTTGATATCTTGGTGTCAATCTGATACCAAATTGATATAAAGCCAGTATCACAAATTTCGATACCAACAACCATACCAGTACCGATGCTGATCCTTTTTATTATTTTGGCTTTGATATATTATCAAACTTCTGATCTTCATATGTTTTGTTATTTTTCTTTGAGTTATTTTGTTAAAACATAGGACAGAATTTGGACAAAGTTTGAATGGGTCGACAAAAAACAAATCCATGCAAATTTGTGTGCATTTTTCCTGAAACAAAGTGAGGAAAAAAATAATCATTTCAGAGCTAATCAAAACAAAATCTTTTTGAGGTAGGTGTGATAAATTGCAGCATCAAAATAACAGAGTTTAAAAAGGGAATTTGACTCTAAAATAGCAATCTTACCACACTAGTATTGATACCAATACCAAGTTGGTATCGATATTAATCAATATTCTTTTAAAAAACAATGTTTGGGAAATCTGTAATACTGTTAACGCTTGGATGTAAACATAGACCTTTGATTCCCACAACCTCTTGTCCATGTTGCAAAGGCCTAGGTCAGGACTTTGACTAGGCCAGTGTTGAAGATATAAATATCCTTAGATCTGAACAATTCCATTGCAGCTATGGTTATAAATTGAGGTAAATGCCCTTATCTTCAACGCCATTTCCTTCCTATTGACTCCTTTTTTGCCACTACCTCAGTGAGTGTGTTCAAGCTGATGTCACACACAGCCCATCACATGTAATTCAATTTCAATCTTATCTTGTGACAAGAGCACCTTCTTCCACGTGTTTGCTTAAATGGGAATTCTTTTCGTCTTTCTTTCCTGTCACTCCGACCTGATTTGTGGAGTGGTTGAATATTTAAGCTTGTCATTGCACACAATGTCTCCAATGGCTTGAATAGCACCAAAATAATGACTAAGTTTTCCTGTTTTTAGTTACACTTCTCTGCTGAGCTGCAGCATCCCACCAGGTACTATCCTGATTTGACCTCAGGCCTGTACGAAGGCTTGAGAATCTCGCTGTGCATGTGTGGCTTAGTGTTTGTAGCTCCAAGCTGGGGATTCACTCACCCCAAGTGACTGCAGCCGGTGAAAGACCCTCCTCTCTGCGAGGCCCTGCAGGAGACTGCAGAAGAAGAAACATCGTGTTGTGGTGACATGCTGTAGAAGACGTTCGTCCGAATGCTGACTAGCTTACTGTGATCTTCTGCGTAAGTTGTGCTGCGATACCAGATGTCTGGCGCAAGCTTTGTGAAAATGTAATAGCTACATTAATGAGTTGTTTTGCATTCATGATCAGACTCACTAGATTCTGCATTTTAATGTACACAGTGCCTTGTATTTACACTCCTTAAAGCTGCAGTATGTAACTTTGAGAAAAACATGTTTTTTACATATTTGTTAAAACTGTCACTATATTGAGACAGATAATCTGTGGGGGGGAAAATCAGGAGAAACAACTTATCGTTCCAGGAAAACCGTTTTTCTGCCGTCATCAGTGGCTATGCTAGCTAGCATTAGCTGTAGCTTAGTAAAGAGCAAGTGGGAAGGTGTGAGAAGCAAGTACATGAACATGACTGCCAGCGCTAAAACCGTCCTCCTGGCTCTGATTGGTTGTTTCTTGATGAGTGGTGCATTTCTGTATTCCGTTTTAAGTCAGTTCAGCACTGCTTTTCTGTATCAGATCAGCATCGGCTGATGCTAAATCTCAGATATCGGTATCGGAAGTGAAAAAAGTGAATCGGTGCATTCCTGGTAACAATGTGGCAAAAAAATAAAATAAAATTAAAAAAACAAGATGGTGGTGGGATGTATTTTTGCAAGTTTCTTTAAATCTCTTTCTGCTGTATTGTCTTTTTTTTTTTTTTTTTTTTACTCAAAAGGATCCAAACACAGAGATACTTGGTATGCAGATTACAATTTTATTTTTGGTCCTTTGCTTTTCACTGCTGTTGCTAACCCCAGTTTTATTTCTGGAAAACAATAAAACGGCAAACGACGAAACACGGTCACATCCACCTGAACAACTGCAGCATATCCCGACACTACGGCGGTCTCACTATTTACAGTTTTTAACCATTAACTCCCGGAGAACAGGAGGACCCAACCAGACCGGTGGCAATTTCCCTTTACCTCAGCGCTACTACTGCTTATACCTGAAAACAACAAATCTGATACATGTGAGGTTAAAGAGAGATGCCGGTGTGAAGGACCAATCAGGAGAGAGACTTTGTTCTGAGTTCAAAATAGAGCACTTGAAGCCCAACTGTTGCCTAGATACACAGATTACAGGCAATTACAGCAACAGATTACAGTGGGGAGAAAATAGGTGGCACTGTCAAAGGAGTACAAATTACAGTGTGTGTGGGGGTGACCGGGTGAGTGGCAGCATGCGTGACTCTACATGTGTTTCATACAGTAAAACTGAGCATTAGCGCAGATGTGTGAAAATTTAAAACCATTTGGTAATGAATATTTTCTTATCTAGAGCCTCCGTCTGCGTGTCACCGCACTGATGAGGGTCTCACACAGGGTCCTCTATGTAGCCGATGTGGAAGTCATAGCTGTTATTTTAAAATAACACTTGATATTTCACAAAATTAAAAAAACAAAAGTGCTAAATTGTCAAAGACATGAAATCCAATCTAATTAAAATAAAAAAAAAAGCATGCCCTTTTCTAAGTCTTCCATTTCATGTCTAACAATATATGGAAACCCCCCCCAAAAAAATTACAGATAATTAAATAATCTACAAATCTTAGGTAGACAATAGAACATGGGATATTACAGAGCGTCATTGGTAATTTAACAAAAACTTAGTTCAAAGGAGATTTGAACTAAGTGCAAATGTAGAAACATGTTTCTAATGTCTTCTAAATTAAAACAAATCAAAACAACTGCCTGAATAACCACAAAGCTTATGAAACCAAGTCGTTTAGTCAGGATGGAGATATTGCTGCTCTGTAAAATCCACTGAATCCTCTGCATCACTGGACAGTGATTGAAAACAACAGGCAATCTACAGCCAAACTCTTGAAGCAAAGAAAAATCTAAACCCAACCACCACCCCAAAACTGAAGTGGAATAAAATGTTGCAGTGAAAAGAGCTACGCAGAAACAAATACATAAAATCTTCATTAAACTAGAAGCACGTTGGTGAAAAGAGCATTAATGTAAGGCAGACTGATAAGGTTATTGAGGGGAATGATTAGTTCAAGATAAAGAGAGTAAGATGAGTTCGTTAGTTTTTTCCGATAACGTTTTCAAATTTGATTTAGTTTTTGTTAAGAAATCAAATCAAATTGTCATGTGTTTTTTTCCGTCTTGGATAATTCTTACCTAACTATAAGACTTTGTAAGGACAAGAGGTGATGTGATGCAAAATATTCACCAATCACTACAATTCCTATTGAGCTTCCTTGTTTTGTTCAGCTTTGATCTGTCGAATGAATTCAGATTTCTATCTCAAAAAAACAAAAAAGTTTGTAACTCCTGGATGAACTGAAAATTTGACTTTCGATATCTTTTAAATCTTGTCAGTTAATTTGAATGTGGCAGTAAACAGCTGCCGTGCTCCATGCAGCTATCTAGTCAATTAGGATGTAATTTTAATGAAATAAAGACAAAACAATTATAGAGATGAATGATTTGAACTGTGTACAACTTATGACCAATTAGTGCGATTTGCAAGGTTGCCATAGCTACCTACTGCGGGTTAAAGTTTACTCACTATGTATCTGCTAACATTTTTAAATCAGGCATATTTCTTGACAGCTGCAGCTGCAAAAAGATTTCCACTTCTTTACCATGGGGGTTAACCGGTAACTTATGTTACCGGTTAAAGTGGGAGCATTTTGGATAACAAATCTATTTTAAGAGTAACAAAACAAAACAAAAAAAAACCTCACAATTGCCTTCGGAGTCTTATCTGTCTAAAACAGAGAGGCGCTCACGTATACGAACGATGACATCTCATCTGGGATCAGAGTGCGAGTCTGCCTGCTTTGGTTAAAGTAAAATGTGTTTGAGGAAAAGACCTTTCCAAAGGTGTTACATCAAATGAATCTGAAGCTGCCTACTGACACCGCAGAAAAAGATGGAGTAAGCACTCTCTACTTTGATCTGTGCAGTAAAAAAGTGTTTGAGCTTCTTGATAATAGGTAGCTGAGGAGGCTGGATTTCTTTTTTCTTACTCAGCAAAAACTGTTTCTCTTTTTGAAAGGATTATAAAACAGCTGGAATGATAACATCCCAAATGTACGGGATTAAATACAACGCGGTTTGTGTAAAAGTCAAAGAGACAGATTTCTCTAGCAGGGATTCAGCAGCTAAACGACTGAGGTGATGGCAGGTTTTGGGTTTGGAGAGACACAAAGTACCTCGAGTAGGAAAATTTGCTCTTTCATTGTGGGATTTTAATTTTTCTGTCAGTCAGGTAAAAACAAAATGTCTACTAATAACAGCAAATCTCATTAATCAAATAGAAAACAACTTGTTTCTTAAAATGTTCCACCTGAATGTTACTTATGATAATATGTGCCAGATACAATTACGGTTCTTTTATTCAGTAAAGGAGCCAAATGAAAGAGACTGTTTGACTGTACCGACCATGTGACTAAGGAAATGTACTGGCAGCCTGGAAACTGCCAGTATTTTCATTTGCTGATTGGGGGAAAAGTTCCATGTTTAGACCACACAGCAAAGACACCCTGAATCAGCTGTAGTTGTCATGCCAGGCCACTAGATGGTGCTGTGATTTTAGCATGTAGTCAAAACACTCATGCACTTTTGACCATCAGTCAATCTTTTTGTCTCACAGGTGGTGCTATTAATGTAACTATCATGAGCTACAAGTACGAAAAAAAATCTTTTCCAAGTATGATGATATACAAGTTCTTTAAACTGCAGGAATACATCTGTAGAGAACACTGTTTGTGGTAGTTAAACATCATCTTCGGTAGGGCAAAGTCACTGTACAGAAGATGAAATATAACTGGATTTTTCAAGTTTGATCCATTTGGTTGCCGGTCAACCACACCAAGCTGGAAGCTGTATGTAAACCTTACAACTTACATTGTACCATTACTTTTATTGTGTTTGATCAGTCAATACTGTATGTACTCAATAAGCTATCTGGTATGTTACTGTGTGTGTATAAAAATTATGACTGTTGTGTGCTGAACAAATACGTCCCACAGTCAATAGCTCTGTTTTTCTGCTCCTTCGTGTTAACTGGGTCATTTCTCTGGGTCTCATTTTTGTTAGAGTTAAGCTGTTATGATTATCTCTAATTATCAGAACTCTTCAGCTGGCTCTAATGTTCTTCAGGTTCTCCAGAGTCATGCTAATGACCTCATTATTTGACTCAGGTGTGTTAAAGTAGAGATGCATCTAAAAGTTGCAGGACACTGGCCCTCGAGTACTAGGAGTGCCCACCCCCGCTATAGTGGGTGGAAGTGTTTTTCTAATCTTTTAAGTCACAAACATTCACTTCACAGAACAAAATCTGATCAGAGACGACAGGGAAGCGATGTAAACAAGGGTTCAGAATCAGATACTGTGCCTCTTTCTAGGAAGCGGGTTGCACGTTTTTCACTTTAGCCAGAGTAAAAGGCATCTTCCCTTCTCCTGTAACTGGCGGCTTAGTTATCACATCCGGTCCATCCCTGAATCCCCTCCACTTCGAGCCCGGCTCCCCCCGCTGATCCGCTTCCCTAGGTCGGTGGAACAGCCGCTCTTTAAGGTTGGCCTTGGGCAGGACCCAGACGACCACCCCCATCACAGCCAGCGCGGAGCCCAGGCACGACAGCCCGATCCCGGATGCTGTGCTGAAGTGCAGACCCCTGTTGTAGCTGATGGCCTGGGGGTCCACGAAGAACAGGTCTCCCTCGCCGAAGGACTCAATTTTGTGGGGGGCGGAGTAAGCGATGGAGAGAGACACAACACCTGCCGTCAGCATCAGCAGACCCAGAGCCAAGGACACCTGTAGTCAGCAAATACACAAAAAGAGCTGAGGAGGTCATTTCTATAGGTCGTGCTATCTGCATGGAGCTCCCAGGTTCTTATTATGAAAGGTTAACCATATTAGAGACGGAAAAACAAAGCAGGAAGTCTGCATGGACTCCCCTCGATGATACAAATACCACAGGCTCATTCAACATGTCTGGAGTCTTTCATGACGAGAAAAAGAGCAGAGTACACAATCTCTTAGGCTCGAGAAGTTAACAGCTAGCAGGAGATAACAGCTAACAGGCACTAACAACTAGAAGGCGCTAACAGGCGCCAGAAGCTAGCAAGCAACAATAGCTAACAGAAGATAACGGCTAACAGGAGATTACGGTTCACAGGCACTACCAGCTAGCAGGCACTAATGGCTAGCAGGTGCTAATGGCTAAGAGGCGCTTACAGCTAGAAGGCAATAAGCGGTAGCAGGCAATAACAGCAGGTAATTTTGATGTGTAAAATTTACCCAGCTATGTTTTTCTATTAAGTAATTCTCCCTATAAAATATATATTTCTTTAAATTCTATAGCAAAAAACCAACAGGGTTTGTCAAATTTTGCCCAGGCAAAAATTGACCAAACGTAGTCAGTTTTTTTAACCAACATTTTTTTTTATTCTCCTAAAGTGGAGAATTTTTTTTTTTTTAATTCTCCACATTAAGAAATAAATATTACACAAAGAGGGGAAAAAAACAACAACAGTTTAATCAATCAAGTCAAGAGCAAAGTAAAATTTGGTCTTTCAGGGCTTCCATAGAAGACTACGTTTAAGCTGCCTTGTGCAGAGCTCAGTGAGTTTACCTTACCTTCCAAACAGCTGAGTTCCACCACAGGGCGGATCTGTGGCTGTGGGCTGACCCCCGGTTCTCTGGGTCCCTCTCCCACATGGAGGACGAACACTCTTCATAGAAGTGATGCAGATAGGAGCGAACCCCAAACTGAAGACAGCTGGAACCCGCCTGGAACACCATTATGACCAAAGTGACTACAGTACACGACATAACAAAACAAACTGCCCATGTGATGTTTTATTTCTGAAATGTTGCCATTTTTATGCCAGATTTGATGAAAACTGTACAAAGCCTGTCTTCAGTCAGAGGCTTCTTCAAATTTTGCTGTAATACAGACTGCTACGGGGAATCTTTCATACTTACAGCCATCATTATCTACCATAACTGTTTAATTAAATGAGTTCCAACAACATTTAATTTCCCTTTGGGATCAGCAAGGTATTGTTGAAGTGAATTGAATATGCTTTGAACTATAGGAGGAAACCAAACTACCAGTAGAGAACCACTCTCAGACGCTACACAGACAGACTTGGTGGGAGACTGGGAGCAGAAATATTCAATACACCAAATTCAATTCCAGATGATTGTTCTCAGTTGTAATCTATCTATCTCAATCAATAATCAATCGGAAGCTCACCTCACTGCTGGAAGATTCTCCTCCTGATCCGGATGTACAACCTTCAGGGCACAGCGCCATTGTTCACCTCTTTAGCTAGAGTAAGAACAAAGAGTAAACAGGTGCATGCTATATCTGGACGATAAATTGCTCCAGCAGTTATCGCGATAAATGATGATATTGTCATTTTGAGACCATTTTCAAATAATAAATTCACAATGGCATATTGATGCAAGTTCACCCCATCAAAGAAACACTTTCATTTTGTAAAGAACACACCACCCTGGAAATGGAAGATATTTTAAATATCCAAAATAAAATAAAACGCAACAACCTGAAAACAAGAAATAAAGTGGAACTAAATGCCACACACAAGCAAAACCATAAATAATATGTGTAATTCCATAAACAAAATTGCCATTCAAATACATTCATCATCACAATGGACATTATCGAGCTCATTTGAATTTATTATGTGATTAATTGATTTATTGATTAGCTGTCTATTGCGACATGCTTAGCTGTGGCACACATCTGTGCAAATTCACCTCAATTCAAAAATTTGAAGAAGCACCTTTGTGTTGCAATTACAGCTGGTGATTCTACCAGTTTGGCCCGTAATTCTTTGCAATAAAAAAAGCTTAAGCTTAAGCTCAAGAGTTTTCAAGTCTGAGAACAACACTTTACTGTGACAAGGTTTCCTTGTCACAAAGTATTTTTTAATCAATTCCGTTCAACTCTGTCCAAATGTCAAAGGTCACCATTTTATTAGAAGGAGGAACTCCGCCCCTTTCTTTAGTCTTTTACAAGTTTCCTTCTTGTGTTGATTTGCGTTTAGCTCCGCCCACCTTCCCCGATAAAGAAAAGCATCCCCCCCACCACATGATGCTGCCATCACCATGATTATTGACAGGGTTTTTGCAAAATAGAATGTGATGTCATTTCCAACCTCGCAATTTCCATTGGCTCGTCACAACAAATCCACCCAAACACTGAAGTCTGCGTTTACACCGCACAGCATCAACCAAAGCAAAGTACAATTGGTTATTCCTGCATCCCAGCAGAGACACGTCATGCATTGTGACCTGTGAACTCATCCTCATCATCATCATCATCATCAGCCGCTTGAATGACAATGTCTGACAGCTACTGTTGGCCTGAGCTTCCCTCTCTCACCACCCACGGATGAGTCACCCATAATATCCAAGTGGCTGTGTGGAGTCTTCATGTCCCCTTGCTGCTGATTCATTGGCCAGTTTGCCTTGGAGCAGAAGTTCTAATGAAAGACTGTACCTGGATACGGGTTCACCTGTCAGTAGGATGATGTTTCACAAATAAAATGGTAAAAGAAAAGAGAGTGAGAGATTTCACCATAATATGTCCAAAACCGGAGGAACCCTCTTACTTGTTCTATTTCTATGTTAGATTTTTTTCTTAAATAATAAAATGTTTAGTAGAAGAAAGTAAATCCCTCATTTTTGTGTTTTTTTTTTTTTAATGGAAAAAGACCGAGCCACAAAAACTACAGTGTTGTATAAGTGTTCGTAGTGTTTTAAAACATTTAGTCGCATTACAGGAAGTGCACATTTGTGAAGCCTGTCACAAAATTTTTTATTGCGATAAACAATAATGTTGTTTTGAGACCATTTTCAAGTAATGACATAATAATGCAAGAAGGCATTTTCAATATCAATACACTTTAAATTCTAATGAACATTTAACACTGAAACTGAAAGACATGTTAAATATCCAAACTAAACACAGCTACAGAAACAACAAATAAAATGAATTATGAAGTATCTATAAATAAAATTGTCCTTAAAAAAAGGCCTGGTTGAGATCAAAGCACCAGACTTTTGTCAACCAGTTTTTGGGAGAAAGAGGAAAAAAAAGAAGATAAATCATGCAAATGGAAATTATTCAGCTAGATTTAATTTATCATGCTATCGAGTAATTCACTGTTTACAGTGACAGGCCAGATGAGACCTAATTAAATTTTTTAGGCCTAGATTCAAAGTCACTTTGTGGCCGAAAACTAAAGCAGCACATCATCCAGGGAAACATCTGCCCAGAGGTGAAACACAGTAATGGCAGCATCATGGTGCGGGGATGCTTTCTTCAACACTGACTGGATAGATGCTTTCTTCAACACTGACTGGATAGATGCTTTCTTCAACACTGACTGGATAGAGTTGGTGGAGTTCAATACAGAGCACTACTAGGGGAAAAAAGTGAAACAAAAGCTTAAGTTTGTGGTAGTGAAGTAAAAGAATGTGGAAAAGTTCAACTATGCAAGCCGGAGGAGCTGGCAGCTGGCCACTTTGAATACCTAAAACAATTTATCTGGCTATTTATATTTCCACTTTACAACCTGAACAATCCCACAAGTGTGAAAAAAGGAAAGGAACTGAGCCGCATTCATTTAGGACGCCAGCCCGGAACTGTCCGTCGTGCTGAAGACTTTGCTCCAGACACAGTAAAGGTAAATTGAACCAGAAATTGTTCGGATACACCAGACTGTTTTGGCCCAGCTTCAAACTCGGCGGTTACCTCCTATGACGCAGACAGAAAGTCGGGTTGCGGTCCAGACGCTCGCGTGCCCCCCAAATCAGTAAGGAGCCGTGCTGCGGCCATTTTGACGCGTCGCTCGCCTCGCACTAGCTAACCGCTGCCACAGCTTCACAGTGAGTCACGGCAAACCACGCAGCCTCTTCCGTCAGTCGAAGTGTTTCACCTCCGGCCACCCATAAGCCCTGACAGGCTGTGGGGACCGCCCGGAGGAAGCGGGGGGGTGGGTCTTACCTCTCCTAGCCGGAGCGGACCGCTGCCCTCACTGGGAATCCATCTGTCGTCGGACCGCTTGATCTCCAGCTGCCGTCGATTTAGGTCCGCTGAGTCAAGACACTGAGCATGCGCGGAGAAGGAAGGAGAACTATATTGAGGAGACTGATATTGACTGTGTTTTTGGGTTTTTTTTTAAAGATCCAGAGAAAATTGCCTATTCAAGTTTTCACATTCTTTAAATTTGTTCACGTTTCGTCGACTCTAATGTATTTTATTGAAAATGTCCAAGTAGTGGGGGAAAAAAACCAAACAAAAAAAAACATGCATGGCGTTGAAATTTAATTTAGAAAAGAAAAATCTGAAAAATGTGGCGGGCATATGTTCAGGTACCCTACCTAATTCATTACCATAACACAAGAGAGTGTTTTCATGCTTCCATCAGGGGTAATCAGCCTACCTGTTTCTGCAGAAGGAAATAATTCCCACGTTACTCCGTGGAGATGACGTGTTCGTGGTTTTGTGCACTTTTTTTTTTTTTTTTTTTTTTTTTTTAACATTTTGTTCTTATCTGACCTCTTCCACTTCTTCAAACCGATTTGAAACAGTACTGAGAGGGTACCCCTATGCCAGGGGTCGGCAACCCAACATGTTGAAAGAGACATTTTGGACCCCAAAAAAAACCAAAAAGTAAATCTGTCTGGAGCCGCAAAACATTTAAAGTCTTATATAAGGTTTATATTGAAGGCAAAACAGGCTTTAAGTGTTTACATTAGCCTATTATCAAAATGACTAAGTGTATACATAATTAGTATTCATAATTAAATGTTTATTTTTCCTGCATTGCGTCCTGGACGGAATGACGCACCACGTGACTCTGTTGTACAAATGGTGCTTTAACTTTACCTTCCGTTACAATATGAATGTTTTGTGTTTTGTTGCATTGATAAAATTAAAGGAATGAAATAAAGAAATCTGATTTTTGATGTCATTTTTATTATGAAGATCGACAGGGAAAGGCTCATTGTTTTCCTTTTGGAACTCGGAAAATCTGCTCCACAAAAAGAAAATTCAGATTACCGTATTTTCCGGACTATGAACCAGCCATAAAATGCATAATAAAGAAGGAAAATTCATATATAAGTCGCACCGGAGTATAAGTCGCATTTTTGAGGAAAATTGATTTGATAAATTCCAACACCAAGAACAGACATGTCATCTTGAAAGGCAATTTAAAATAAAAATAGAATAGAGGCAACAACAGGCTGAATAACTGTAGGGTTTGCTAACGTTACATGACCCATGAACAACGAACTGAGAACGTGCCTGGTATGTTAACATAACATATTAAGAGTTATTCAGATAACTATAGCATAAATAACATGCTAACAAGTTATCAAACCATCCGTGTCTCCAAATCACTAAACGTAATGAAATCTTCATCCTTGATGTCGCTTGTAAACAGCTCGGCTAACTCTGGAGGTAGGAGAACACAGGCCTAGAGCGCCCTCTTGCGGTTTAGTGTGAAAATGACATGTGATATTATATAATGATGTGTTAATTTCCACACATAAGTTGCTCCTGAGTATAAGTCGCACCCCCGGCCAAAGTATGAAAAAAACTGCGACTTATAGTCCGGAAAATACAGTAAGTTGCAGTTATTTTTAAAAAAAAGTAAAAATTGGTAGGTGCGGCTTAAAGTAAGGTGCTCTATAGTCAGAAAAGTACTGTCTTTTTGTTATTTGACAATTTCTCGCTGCAGAGCAAACATTCAGGTCCTTCCGCATTGACAATGAATGCAAATGATTCTGTCCATGAATTGTAGAATCTCTCCTCGGCTATTTTCCTTCTTTGCTCTCCATGACCCAATACACACCCCTCGGTTTGTTTACAACCTGCCTCGCGCCCCGCCCAGCTGGAAGAAACGTCACAGGCTATGACGCAAATCTTCGTTGATAGAAATGTTGAAATTTGATATCTATTCTACACATTTTTATAGCTTTGGAAAACGCTAAGAATGTCTGTGTCGTGTTTGTCCTCCTACAGAAACCATATTAAAACAAAATATATATTTCCCTCCCCCGTCTTTTTCCATTTTCAAACATTTTTGAAAAAGCTCCAGAGAGCCACTAGGGCGGCGCTAAAGAGCGGCGGGTTGCCGACCCCTGGCCTATGTGATCCCAGTGGGCTTACAAAGCAGCCACAACCATCAAGTGTTTGCAACAAACCAAATATAACAAACATAAAGGCTAAATTTGTGGAATGAATTAGACACACAGTTTGAACGTCAGTAATTTGTGTTGCATTAAAAAAATGTCATACATGAAAGAAGTCTGTGGCGAGGCAGTGCAGTACTGTTTTTCACCAGTAGTGGCGCTATGTCACACATAAAGACGCAGGCATTCATATGGCCACTTCTGTCTCAATATCAATGTAAATGATATTGTCATCTTGACAATGTCATTTATCAACTAATATAATAATAACAGTAGATTATTAATGCAGGTTTATCCACTCAAAGATTAAAAACAAAAAAACTTTAATCTCTAAAGAACATTTTACACTGGAACTTTTAAATATACAAAATAAACAAAAAAATAAATAAATAAAAAACAACAACAAAAAGTCTTTGTAAGCAAAACTGCATTTGAAAAAAAATAAAAAAATAAAAAATCATCATTCAGTTTTTTCTGGGAAAACAGGCAAACATGGAAGGTGACCTTCTACTGAGTATTCTTTAACTTTTCTTGTCGAGATATTGTTAAATTATATGCAATTCATTAACGCATATTTCAAATATTGAATCAGTTGTATTGAGAACTGATACATAAGCTTCTATATTGATTTTGGATTTGTACACTGATGATGCTTCTGAGTCGGGTTTGGAACCTTTGATAACTGCTTGCAGTTCTAGTTTTACTTGAATTTCTCAGTATTGTGGGGGAAATAAATATATATCCACATGTCCAAATTTGTTAGAAAAACAGACTGCAGTGGGGTGTCCTGCTTTTCTTTTTTTTTTAAACGTTACTATATTGCTGATATGTGCCCAGTAAGTACATCCAAAATGCATTATTTATTCCGTCCGTCACAACCGATCAGAAACGAACGAGAAACAAAAGCCATTTATGCCTTATTTTTAACAATCTGCGCATGGAAGTCACATTTGCTGCCAGGCAGAATGAGTCTGCCAGTGTTTTGGTAATGTTTGCGCCACTGCTTCATCACTCCCCACATATTTGTTATTTGGACACAGTATGAGAAGCCATAAAGGGCAGGATGAGACTATTTCCAGGGAGCCCTGCTGGGAGAAAGACATGAAAAACTGGCTGTGTGTGTGTGCCATTCATCATCTTCCCCCCATCCCACCCCACACGCACGCACGCACGCACGCACGCACACACACACACACACACACACACACACACACACACACACACACACACACACACACACACACAGGTCTCTGTGTAGCAAAGCTGAGCTCTGCCACAGAGAGAAAACATTTCCATGGTAACGAGTCCTGCAAGGTCAGGCACATGAAGTGAAAGCCAGGTGTTGATTGGTTCATAGATAATTACACTTTCTTTAAGAACAGATTTTATTTATTTATTTTTTTATTTCCATCTCTATTTAGAAGCTGTTGTGAAAAAAAAGCATTACCAGTTATTTCGGCTGCAGGCCTATGCTGCTTTTATTTCTTCCTTAATTCACCGGCTTGCAAGGCTTATTCGTCGGTGTGATAAGTTATGCATTGTGCTTGTCTGTTGTCTTAAAAATAAGCAGCGCATCAACCCGCAGCAGCTTGTGGAGAAAAGCAAAAAAAAGAACCCCTCCAAAACGCAGTCAATATCACGGAACATCCGAGCAATCACGGTAATTCGTTGTGAAGGGCCTTTCATTTACTGGCTCGTCAGACAGAGACGGCGAAGTGTTTTCCAAAAAGCGCAATCTTTAGGTTTTGATGACTGAGACAGCGGATTCAATATTGCATTCTCTCCACCTGTCTAATCCCGTTTTTCTTTTCTTTTTTTTCTTTTTTTTTGGAGGTGGTCGGGATGGTGGCGGCTGTCCCAGCATGCACCGGGAGACGCTTTTGACAAGCTGACAGTTCGAGCGAGGAGCTAATAAAAAGCGCAGTGATTCATCTGTACGGACATTTTCCCACTAAGTCTGCTTTTTGATCGTTTGAAAGACACAACGTTTTGAATTCATTTGATTCCCTCGTAAACTTAAAGGAACAAGAGCTTCCACACAGGCTCCTTCCATTTCTGGCAGAGAATTAGACGATTGTATTGGGATCGTCCAACAGGAACCAGCGACGGCTTATAGACACTAGACGCTGTCGATGTGTAAAGTGAGGGAATTATGTGGGAGTAGAAACGATTTATAGGCTCTAATGCCTGCCACAAGACCTAAAGCACAAACCGCCTTGCACCATTGTACAATAAAAGTTTCAGTGCTAGTTTAAAAACAACAAAATCAGCAAGTTAAACGAGTTAAATGTTCATAAAGCGAAGTCTGTTAAAGGGGTGGTATTGTGTTATAATGTTATTCTCTAATCAAAAACATAGCTGGCGTGTTGCTTTGATTCTTCCATTCATGCCTGAAAGATCCTTGAATCTCCCACGGCAACCGTTCAGCTAGATGGACTTAGCAAAATGCCTGGGTGGATGTAGCTCCTCCTTCAAGGACGTAGTTCCTCCTCTGAACTGCAGTTTCTAAACTTACATGCTTCCAGATTAAAAAGCAGCCCTCCCCCCGCAACTCCTCCACTCAGCTCCTTCAGACTAGCCAGCAGCAGTTAGCAATCACCTGGTGGAACTGCGCATCAGCTGAGCTCACTGTATGAGCTACTTGGTAAAAAATGTTGGAAGAGGAGCGATGTGATGACTTCCTGAGGGCAAAGTTTCATAAAGAGCAAGAGTTTTTAAAGAGATAGAGTCCTAATTTGAGGGCGCTAAATTATGAAGTCAAATTTCTTTTAAGTCGTTTTATACAGAGAGCATTTTTACGACAACTGAAAGTAACAGCTACTTGATTGCGCTAAAAAGTGATATTACGTGGCTTGATACTGCCCTTTTAAGGACTGTTGACCGGTGAAGTTTAGTGCCAGCAAGTAAGACAATTAAGTTTATCCAAGTTAATTTGTAAAATTTATTAAACAAACATAAAGTAAGTTAGACAAACTACAATTACTTGTGAATTATTTTTTTAAGCGCCAATATGTTTTCCTAATGCATTTAAAATGGACAAAACTATCACTTTATTGGAAGGTTGTTTGTTGTTGGTCATTGTAACGTCAGGGGTTGTTTTGTGACGGTTTTTGAAAAATGTTGCCCATCTCATTCTGTCTTAATGTGACAGAAAATCAAAATGAATCAGTAAAGTATCAGCTGCTTCGCTTTAGCACGAAACCCTAACTTTTCGTTATAATAACTACTGGCTTTGTATCCACATGAGCCCATCCCAGACTCACAACTTAGCAGATAAGAAAAAAAAAAAAAGAGGACCAAAAGTAGCTTTAGTATGGTTTAATCTGAGCTGCACATGTGCGTCATTTTTGTTTGAGTCTTTTGATTCTCCAACCATAAAGACGGGTACCGTTTTCATAGTTCTGGTAAAACGTATTTCCCTTTTCTTGTTTATAATCATAAAAACACTAAAGCTGCACAATAGACTTACTCCTGTTAAAGCAGCTCTCTCATTTCATTTCAAATGAGTGGCTTTGACTTATCTTTTAATTGCACTAAAGACTTTTGAATTCAAATTCTTTTCTCACGCGTGTTACATCTCACCTCTTTTCTCACCTGCAGCCAGGACATTTCGCTCTATCTGAAAAACCAGCACAGCTTGTTAATAGCATAATCAAAAACCGTTCAGACTGACTCTGCTGCTCATATTCTTTAAAAAAAAAAAAAAAAGAAGTAAGGATTCCTGGCAAACCGGTTAAGAACGCGCCGAAGCCTCAAATCTTTTCTCATCTCAGCTCCGGCTGCAACTTGTGCAGGAATGCGTTTTAACACAATAAAAGCGCAAATTTTCAGTCTTCCTCGATGCTGTTGTGAGCGCAGCGACGACGGCGGGCAGTTCAGAAGGTCAGCGCGTGCGTTTGAGGCTGCGCCGGCCGCGTAATGGCCACGTTACATCATGCGAAGCGTCAGATAATGGCGCATTAACATGAATAATGCATCCCATGTTGACAAGCGGAGGGAAACACACAGAACCTAAATATTCTATACGGACTTGAATCCTTAGACTATAATAGTAGTTTGGGAGCTAATGGGCCGTCAGGTGTCACGTTCAATGATGAAGAGGTAGGGGAATGTGTGGACGTGTCTGTGTGTGTGTGTGAATGCGCTGATAAAATTCCTTTTAAAAAGCAGCTTTTTAAAATGTATATCCCTCTTTAGTCTTTATATTCTTGACTTGTGGCTGTCAGGGAGGGAGAGTCTATTAATAGAAAAACTCTTCAGTAACAATAATGAGGTTCGTTGACAGTGAGGAGATATGTGCACATCAAGTCAAAAGTCATTAAAACAAACCGGACACTCTTAATGAGTCGGTTACTCAGAAATAGTTTGTGGTGTTTTTATATGGCCCATTTAGAAAACGTATTTCAACTTAGTAGAATTTATCTGTAAAAATATACATTTTATTATAGATTTCACAATGATGTTCTACTTTACGGTCGTCTATCATCTTCTATAGCCTGAGAGACAAGACCTTTATTCTGAAATTTGGACAGTAATTAGATAATTTTTCAAAGAGTTTATTTGTCGTCATTGTGTCAGCTGCTAGTTTAAACGTCTCTGAGTTCATACCTTTGATAGCGATGTAAGTGTCACAGCATCACATTACTAAATGTTTGGTTGTTGCCAATGTGGTGTGTCCTCTATGGCAGCCATCTTGTATTGCATCTAAACAGGAAGCCCGCCTCAAATGCAGCTCTTTTACAGGAAGTGAGCTGGTAAAGCACGAGTTTGATTAACTGGCAATGTGTAAAAAGTCAACGTAGTTAAGAGAAGCATAAAATGACAAAAGTTGTATTTGTGTATACATGACATGTTTGCTTTTTGCTTCATTGCTGATGAAATAATTGCCGATGTTAGCTTTATTTATCTGAAAGTTAACCTCTGTTTTTCCCTTTACCCTCTCTGCCAGGCTGATGTGATTGGCTAATTTGAACTGAGAAGGCGGAGTCTATTTTGGAAGCTCCTGCTTTGGTGTTATGACTGGAAGACAATAAACTGACCAGAGTCAAGTCAGAGTGATGCAGTATTATGTATTTTTCAGGTACATGGTGCCATTTCACACAATAATACAGTAATTATAGTATCAAACATGACTTTAAAAGAAACCTGACTTCACAAATGAATGCCTTGAAATTTACTGGGCCTCTGTTGCTTTAAGAAGCTCCTGCTCTTTCCGACAGTCTGCTGTTCAGAACGTCGTCATAACAATGCTTCTCTATCAAGCGCTCAACATTTTTACCAGTGTTGAAGTGAGAAGTAGTTTCCATGACGAGCTCAGCAGATGCACAGCTCCCCCTGGAGTTTGCTAATTGCTGCTGCCACTAGTCTGAAGGAGCTGTAAAGCAATCACCCCTTTTCCACACCGTGGAAGATTCAAGGATTTCTCAATCACGTGTGAAAGAAACAAAGCAACACTCCATGTATGGAGTACATGTAAAGCTGAAAGAAATAGTTGATTTAGAGATTAATGATTACCCTTTAGCAAAAACAAATTTGGCTCATTGAATGATACTATAAATTAACAAAACACTACAAAATTCACATGAACATAACAAGAGGTAAATACTGACGACTTTACAGACACATACTAATAACAGTGAAATGTACATTTTCCAGACAAGTTTGAAAAAACCATAATCAGTCTAGAGTTATGTTTTCAGACACGTGAAAACCTCTGAATGAACATTGCCCAACTGAAGGGCTTTCCAGCAACGCCCCTGAGGTTGGGTTCTTCCTCGTCTTTCCGCTCTGGAGGATCCATTTCGTCATCTGTCTTCACGGTTACTACTTTAATTCACTATGTTGCGTATTAAGATGTAAGACTGTCCTTTGATGAAGGCAGATCCACTTGCAACTTTCTGTTCTCTGTCTGTTTGTCAATCGAGATTTATGTTCAGTAAATTACCCAGGTCACGCATCACCTCTTTGCGTCTCAGACAAACTGACCCACTTCTCCGTCTTTTCCAGGAAAACAGACTGTGCCTGGAGGGGAAGCTGTTCGCGACATAAGGCGGCTGCAGAGCTGACTGGTTCCGGAGCGGCCTGCTCCTCCTCTTCTTCTTCCTCCTCCTCCTCCTCAACTCCCCTCGAGTCATTACAGCAGCGAGCGGCAGACAGTGGGAATGGATGGGTTTCATTCCAAAGAGGCACTTCCACTAGTCTGATCATTCAAGGTCATATCTAGTAGATCAATAAGACTACGCTGATGTATGGGGAAGCAGATGACACGTGTGTGTGTGTGTGTGTGTGTGTGCTTGAAGGGATGGGTGGTGGTGTAAGGGAGTTTGCAGACTGACACACACACACACACACACACACACACCTGTGCAGGGTCAAGTCTGGAGTGTTCCTCTTTCTGACACTAGATGTCAGTGGCACGCAACGCAGACATGAAAGCCGCGCCTGCAGAGTTCAGGAGTGCAAGCTGCTTGTTTCTTGAGTCGACATACTTCCAAATGCATATCATGAATTCATTTCATGCTGTTGATCCGTTTAAGATCCCCAAACAGCTGCACGATGCAACGTAAGGAGCGAACACCAGCGGGGCGTCGTCACCGTTTCCTTGATTACTGAGAAATCTCAGTTTGCCTTCCCGCACCAATATTAGATTTCTAATCCGCGTGCCCTGATTATGCTAAAGGTCATATTCGTTTGCTCTGTGTGTGCAGTCACGCAGACGGATCTTCAAGTTTAATTTTAATGTTTGGTTTTTGGCTGATCATAGCAAAAAACGTGTAAAAAAAAAAAATGCTAATACATACACCACTCGGGCGAAGTGTTAAAGGGATGTGATTTGTCGAGCTGTGTGAGTGGCTGTTATGTTCTCAAGGTCGATGTTTCAAAAGGAGAAAAAAATGAGTGAGTTTGATAGGGGACAAACTGGGTGCACAAATTTGAATTTAAAGCAGCTTGAAATCAAATATATGGGCTGAAATATATAAATACACAAACAAAACTTTAATTTGCATCTTTAGAGAAGGACAAGGGCAGTCATTAAGAGAGGAAGATTATCCAGGTGACCTTTACAAGCTTAAAAACAGTGTTATAGTTGTCCAGCATGGTGGTGGCAGAGTCATTCTCTGGTTCTGGCGTCCACTCAGTATGTCATCTGTGTTCTGATCAAATGTTTTAGCAAGATATGGGTGTGATTTCCATACACTGATCCAGTAAAAGTCAGACCAGCTACAAGGTGATGTGAATAGCACTAATTAACTCTTCAGTGTAGCCCCTGTTAATCCACAGAGGTATATTAGGCTGTGAGTAAACAGTTGCAGAACTAGCTGAAAAAAAAAAGAGATCCAACCCATGATCTAGTTTAATGGCCCACCTAGCAGCTACCAGGACTTAATCAATCTGCTCCTAACTCGCTAGTTTTGGGGACCTTGGCACACCTTCAAGAGTCTGGCTGACTTCATGCCCAGATAAGTCTGTTGTGGCAGCAAAAACTGCCCCAAAAGACTATGAGGTATCTGTAAGGTGGTGGTCTTAATGTTTGTACCGGATCATTGTATGTTCAGCTACCCAACGTATCACGTAGATAGACAGGCAATGGATGGAGGGTGTCTGACAGTAGACCTTAAGATCTACTGTCCTGTTGGTTTTAGATGCAACACTGCTCCAACACACCTGAATCAAATGAGGTGCTCGTTACCAGGCCTTTGTCAAACTTGATGGCTGAAGAGGAAATTCAGTCATTTGGAGGAATGCATCTAAAACTTGAAGGCCGGTAGATCTTGAGGACTAGGGTTAGAGACCCCTATTGTATGACAGTGTTTACTCTCAGGTTTTTTATGACCGCATCACTGAGGTATAGAGACTCACTTATGGAGCCTGTCTGTAGGTCAGAGAGAACTCAACACATGGTGGAAACCAACAAAAAGGCCGAGTCCGTGAAGTAAAAGGAGAAAGTGAAATTAGTGCAATGGTGCTCAGTGTAGCTGCTTCAAAAGTATCATGATTGGACTCACTTTCAACGTCCCACCATGACGGAGCCAACAGTTTGAGCATAATTATATTACAGGTGTGGAATATCACTGTGCTGGAGAAAAGGAATCATTGTCATATCAATAAAACCATTTATCATTGATGTAATTAGAGAGCTGACGCGATGTCATTCCAAACTGGCCCCCCTCCATGCTGCTCCCCAAGAAGTCATTAATGTTTGCCAATGTAACATTATCATACGGCTACATTCCTCCTTTCTGTCTAATCTAATGCATCAATCTAATAGGTCATAATTAATTGCTCCATTATTAATAGAGTGATGTCATAGCTATGAGCTTGGGGACGGAGGAGGGGATGGTGGTGGGGGTGAAACGAACTGTCTGTCACACAGAACGCCGCCTTCGGGAGCGCTCCGGGGCGTCTGAGCTGGAAGTGGCAATCACCGTTTTCTTTTGGCAGATGAAGGAGCTCGGCTGTGTCAAAAGCTCATCAGACTCAACCGTTCACAGATCAAATCTATCAGCGATCGGTGTGAGGGTGTGATTACTGCCGATTACCTCAGGTCAAAAGGTTCAAACATCATTGAGGAGGATATTAAACCACAGTGGGACATGAATATTTAACCATCTCATTCTGGCGATGCTCACTCTTTGGCTAACTTGAGCCAAAGGAGATGATGATTAGCTTTGCAGATGGGGGCTAATGACCTGGGATGGATTGGACTGGATGGCCATTGAGTCTGGCAGTGACATGGAGTGGACAGACTCATTGTTGTGGAAAAAAGAAAGAAAAGAACTGGAGTGTACGGACATACAGCAGGAAGGCCATGCTTCTTTAAAAACTGAACTTTTGGGTAGCATAAAATGTGAATAATAGGATGCAAGACCTTGCAAATATTTAATTGCACAATATCAGTCTATCATGCGCTGAAAAATAGAACTTGCATTGATCTTGATAAACATTTTTTTTTAAAAATCTAATCACGAAGAGATTTCAAGGTTTCAGGGAGACGTTTTCTACTCTGTTGCATCACTCTTCCTCCTAAAAGAAGTCGGACTGATACTAAAGATAACAGCTCCTGATATGAACTGTTCTCGCTTCATGGAAGATTCCTGCAGCTCAAACTCTCAAGTATTTATTGAGTAACTATCTGATTCGCTCTGTCTCTCACATCGTGCTTCAAATATTTATTTCCACTGTTTCTTTACAATATGCCTCCAGGTCATCAAGGTTTGCAAATGTTTGTTTTCTGAAACTCTCAGCATTTCAATTATGTTGAGGTTGGGACTTGATTATTAAAACATCTTGGTAGTTTTTTCTAGAGTTATCTGTTCGTTACCTTGAAAGGAAGCAACAGTAAACACACGCTGCGTGATTAAAAATGACCCTTCACGTCTCGATCCATTTAAGCACCGGTGGGATGTTGTGGAACAGGAGAGTCGCTTCTGCAGCGGTGTTTCTGCTAACCATAAAAATGCCACAAATTGAAATTACAAAAATAAATTCGCTTAAAGGAAACCCGGCAATTAAAAAAAAAAAAAAAACATGATTGAAAATTGTGTTGTGTTTTTTTTACATTAGAATACAAAGATTTGCGCACATTAGTTATGGAAACAAAGCTAGTTGACAAATCCTCAGCGACTAAGTGACAATATCATTTCCATGTGGTCCAAAATTTCTGAGAAATGATTCCAACACATTTCTGACTCTATGTCACACAAATTGTGAAACCCAGTACAAAAACTTTAGTACATGATACCTTCCTCCTGTGATGAGTGTGTACATTTACAGCAACTTTTAGGAAACATCGGTTTCGCTGCAAGACTGTAGAGAAACATTCCAACAAGCCAACCCAAATGAAGCGATCCGTTTGCTTTTGGGAGAAATTCAAACTGATGCTGTGTGAACATTAGCCCTGTAAAAAAAAGAAAAAAAAAAGACATCCATGTGGATTCGTTCTCAACCTCACACTAATGCAAATGCAGATTTTAACCCCGATGCCAGCGCTGGCAATGCGTCACAGTCAACCATCTGCCCCTTTGTTTCAGACAGCATTGCAACCTTTTCCAGAGAGTGCATGTGTGGAAGTAGTGTGTGTGTGTGTGTGTGTGTGTGTGTGTGTGTTATCATTGGCATGCATGCCTGATTTCTATATCAAGAGTGTATTCTGGCAGCCAATTGTCCATTTGGTTGGGGAGAGTTGCCAAGCTGAGGTGGAGGTCATTTCTGCACAGCTGAATCGCTCAACAGCACTGCTGGCAAAGCAACAGCGTAGCATAATGTCATCATTGGAAACCAAAAAAAAAAAAAAAAGTGATACGTGTGAGTAAAGATTGACATCCTGTGTGAATTTGATTTAACATAACTTCACTGTATTTAGTTTTTCTTTTCAGTCTAGTCTGGCGCTCAGTCACACGCTCAATATGACTTAAAAAAGATATTTCCTTGTCTTACTTCATGCAGAGCTGGCGGTCAAGGCTGTGTTTCTTCTCTCCTTTTTTCTTTTTTTAAATAAAATCCTGTGTGGGGGCCAAAGATGCTCGGTCCCCACTGAGCCTTTCTGCTTTCATCCTTGGATGTGATCAATAATGGATGGAACTCCCACAGCCTGACATGCAGGGATCGCTTGGAAAAAAAAAAAAAAAGAAACTTGGAAAACCATCCTCAATTCTGCCAACCCCGGAGCGCCGTGTGGGAGACAGGCCCCGCGCTTGGCCGCCAATTAGCACCAACATTTTACAGCCGCTCGCTGGGCGAGACCGTTAGCGGAGCACGCTCAAATACTCTCGCACACACAAACACACACACGCGGATGCAGACAACCTCTGGAGAGTCGCTGACCTACTCCCCTAACCACTTTATTGATCTGCGGGCCAAAGATGTGAAAGCCTATTGAGGTCGTCATTAATGATTCATCATATCCAGAAAATGTCAAATGTGGCTTGGGAGCGTAAACACGAACACGTCAGATGTTACGGACTCATAAACATGCAAGAGCTTTGAAGAAATTCCTCCGCGCACCTATATGAATCATACATGTGAGAAGTGGATACGGCGAGCGTGAAGAAGGGGGTGGGGGGGGATGACTCTTAGATAGGGTGATGCAACTATTTCATCGTGTTTTGCCCTGCTGCTGTCACTCATTTTTCTTAGGACAGCCACAAAGAGCTGTATGTTATTTTGGAATAATCATATGTTTGGCCCGGTTTCTGTCTGCCTGCGTTAGCCTCCAGCACCGAACAAGCAGAATCACTAGAACCCGTGCGCATGCCGTGTATGCATTCTAAAGTTTCTTCTTGCTTTTAGTCCGGCTGTCTTTTGATTAATATTGTAACAGAGACAAGCTGGCAAGGAGGCATGCACTGTAAACATATACAATGTATTAGCAATTCCGTTGAGGTTCCCACAAACCTACAGTCTACTCTTATGGAAAACCCCCCGAAGAAGAGTACACACAAGCTGGATGTTAATTCTCTGTTCCATATATATACTCCCAAAATACACTAATATAACAAATATTGTAGGTTCCTTTTCCCATATGACCCATAGCACAATGGATGCTTCTTGGTGGGGGGGGATGTAATAGAACAAAGTTCCTAGTTGTTTTCCTATTGGATCATTAGCAGAAGTTATGCTCTCTCATTTGAATCCCACCAGACAACGGCTCCGAGGTCCAGCACAAAGGTCCTATTCAAAGATTTGAAAGTCAGATTTTATGAGTCAGGTCAAGAACAGACTGGCCTTGTGCTTGAGTCCCGGTCAACTCCCAAATTAAATTGCAAATTTGTCTTTACAGGAGGAACCTACTCGGGACCGTAAAAAGACGAATCAGGCGAATCACTCCCAGCTTTCAGTGCAGTTGGGACGGATGGAGATGGTGATGGGTTATATTGTATTTCATAATTTTAGTCAATTTTTGGATACATGTGAAAGTTGAGTATGAAAACAAGTTATCTGCCATGGGATGCCTGTAGGTGAGGTTTGGTTGTATCTAGAGTACGAATGCGCTAGATACAATCCTTGTGTCTAGAGGTAGAGAGAGAAATGGCTTGTGGACTTTTGCTAAAGACAAAAGAGAAATCCTGAAACAGCTCAAATCTGACGCCTCTTGAATTTTGTTTACATTTTGTGAAGAAGGAAGTTGCGCTCAGTGTCTTCTTCTGAGGTTTTCATGTTGTTTCCTTCAGCAGTTCTCGGTCCAGCGCCACTACAGGCGGGGAGGTAAACAGATTGCTCATGGGGTTTGGATCGTTTGACACAGTGCGGTGTGAAAGTAAACCGCACCAACTGAAAATGGAACAAATGTTGCAATTTTGGTGCTCATTTGAACCAAGTCTACCAGACTATCAGGTGTGAAAACACTCCAAATAAAAGATTTTAATATTTGGCATCAAAAGCAGACGCGTTTCTCAGAGTTTTGCAGAAGGAGATTTATTCCTGTATGGTTTCAAGACTTCCATCGCCTGCGTATGTACGGTAATTGCTAAATGTTCTCATCTTTCGGATTGCAAATTTTCATCTAGCCTTTCCGGGCGCACATCACAGTTTAAAAAGAAAGTGCTGGTAACCCTTTCCTTTGCTCTGCGCTCCCCATGTGAGCTCCTATTAGACCAGGCCACAATCTCCGACTGAACAATGACTTTATGTCCCCGCAGTTAATTATCTGCCTGATCCATACCATAGAGAGGAATGAATGAACTCCAGCTCTCTGTTCCATACGTAGGTTCTAATGCGCTTTCTACATAGGCAGGCACGGGCAGTCACCAGACAGGGCTATTAGATCAATGTAATGAGTTTATACATGAGTAATGGCCATGTATTCACTGGCACAGAGCTCTCTGCACATTGTTTCTGAATCTGTAATCCTTGATCTCTTAAGAGATCTTGTAACTAATTTTGGAGGTAAGCTGATGATGTTAAACAACGTCTGCATGAGGATTTGTCATGTGCATCATGGCTGTTCAAGATATGGATAAAAATAGGCTTTAAACAATTTCCAAGCACAACGTTTAGATCTTTTAGGTCGCGATGACGCGGCGCGTTATTGCGAAGTGGATGGAAAATGATCCGTGGTTTTGAAAATGTGCGACATGCGTTTGTGTGGATGAATCAGTTTTTGTGCTGAAATTGGGGGTTAGAGTTAGAAGTCTGCCGGCTTTGCAAATATATTATCAGGACAGATTCTCAATGCTGTTTTGGTTTGGTCTTCAGTTCAGCCATTTTATGTTATAACCATTTAGTCACTCAATTTTCTTCTTTTTGCGTTATGTCCTGTATTTAATTTCATTCATTTCATATTATCAACTCTGAGCAGAGTCTCTGTCTCAACTGAAAAAAGCATCCCAGCAGCAAGACACTGCCACACAGTTTTGCATCTTAAAATGTGGGGGGTTGTTGTTGCAAATTAAAACCAAAATACAACAAGCTGGCTATTTTCTTTTTCTTTTTGTGTGTTTTCCAGCCACAGAGAACCATTTTGCAGCACAATCAAGTAACTGTTTGCTTCGGTTGTTATGAAAATGCTATATATCAAATATGACTTAAAAGAAATTTTACTTCCAGATTTAAAGCCTTGAAATTGGGCCCGTCTCTTTAAACACTCCTGCTCTGAAACTCCGCCTACAGGAAGTCATCATACCTCGGCTCCTCTATTAACTCTTTAACAACATTTTTACCAGCGTTTCAGTGAGAAGTCGCGCTTCCACCAGATGTTTGCTAATTGCAGCTGGCTAGTCTGAAGGAGCTGACTGGGGGAGGGTTAATCTGTGAGGTGGAAGCTCAGAAGAAAGGGAACTGCAGCCCTGAGGAGCCTTGATGGTGACACTAGATCCAACTATGCGTTTTGGACACCTGAATAGTTGCCATGGAGATTCAAGGATTTCTCAGACATGCATAAAAGAATCAAGGCACTCCAGGTGTGTCTTTGATGACAGAGTAACACAATGGAAAGCTAAAGAAAAAAAAAAAGATTTGACATGATTTAACAACACCTTAAAATATTGAAAACCTTTTATCCTTTTCCCTTACTTTACATTTACCACAAAAAAATCCAAATAAAATACAATAAACACCTTTTTTCTTGAAAAGAATGACAAATTTATTTTGGCCAGATAATAAATTTGTAATTGAAGCATGGAAAAAAAAAAGTCAAAAAGTTCATTTGGACATGAAGGCACTGCACTTTGTAGACTAAACTGGCCCTGGAAGACTTGGACCACCGGCCCTTTAAGCACCTCGGCCGTCGTTCTGCTGTGCTTGTGTTTATTTTAATAGATTTCGCCTGCTTTGGCTGTGAAGAGCGAGGACGTTAAACCACTAAAGGCCGGTGAATTACCGGCAATAAAGCCCCGAGCTCGTGTGTCCGTTGGCGGCTCGGAGGCTAGGTGGGCCAACAGGGCCGCGCCCGACCACCGAATCATCCCTCCCACCCCCCAAAGCTCGCCTCGGACAACAGCCTGAAGTCTCGCTAATTGTCTCTTCTTGTCATCCCCGTTTACTCAAGCCTCACCACTCTCTCCGCCATAATGGATTCAGGGGGCCCCTGACAAGTCTTGTTTGATTGATTTCTCCGCCTGACCGTTGGGTGGAAGGACTCCTGGCTGCGTGCCAGCCGTACGGCGGGGCCGTCCCCGGCGCGCCTGTCCGCACCCGCACACGTTTTGATTTGTGCGAGACGCAGATGGAGCCACTACAGCATCGCCACCGCTCTATAACTCTTGCAGTGGGAGACGGCGGCGTACGGCGCTGTGCCCGGAGGGTGTCATTAACATTTAGAAACAGCCCCGGCATCAGTCACGCTGCCTGTGCTTAGGTGTGTTTAACCTTTCTTAATGGAGGGGATACGGCAGCAGAACTGAGGGGATTTAACGGAGAAATACCACCGCTCCAACACAGATGAGTATCAAAAGCCCAAAGTGAAGTTTCACAGAGGGCACTTTGAAGGGACAGCGCATTTACGTATAGATTTTTAGAGAGAGTGTGATCTGGAAAGTCAGAGCAAAGTCGTGTCTTTTTCTTTACGTCCTGAACAAAAAAAAAAAGAAGTAAGAAATGTTTGAGGGAGACGAATTTGAAATGTTTTCCCTTCTATTGAGTTTGCTCTTTCGGCGAATGCGAAAGTCAGGGATGAGCAGGTTCTCATGACGGATGTACGGGGTTGTCATCCCCTGATCGCCTTGGTTAAAATGACAGATTTGAAGAGGCAGAGAGGTCAGTTAAAGTTCACTTCTCCACACTTAAACTCGCACTGTTTTTTTTTTTCTCCGTTCAGTAAGATATGCTGCTGATGACTAGAATGACAATCCTAAATTTACTAGCCCAGAGTTCAGGCTGCTTTTCTTTCTTTTTTCTTTTACAACTATGATTGTCATAGCATTATAACCGTTAACCTTTTTTATATTTTTAGGTTACTTGCACAAAAAAAATGTGAACAAAAATGTGTAAGATGATGGTTTTCTATAAAAGCAAATTCGCAATTATTATTTTTCACAGTTGCAAAAACGTAACCAATTGAATATCACAGTCACAGTAAGAAGTGCGAGCTGATTAAAAACAGGAAGTCAGAGTCCTTACATGAGGAAATGATGGATATTCTGTGGAACATCAAACCCTGTTGATGCACTTATTCTGAATAGTGCATGTTTACTGGGATCAAGTGTGTGGGATTCACAGTATTCTGCTTCGTTAGGATAGGGACCTGTCCTATACCTATACTTGTGTTTATACAGCAGAATTTGACATCCAAAAGCCTGTAGCACATCGTTATCCGATGATCGGCTTGTAGATGCTACATTAGCTAAGTTTCCATCGAATTTTGAGCTGCTTTTTAAAACGTTTCCAAGAAAAGAAATGCAAATTTGGCGTGTTTTTATCTACTGGTTTGGTGCGATTCCACCAGGCTACGCAAAATAGTAATTTCATCAGTTGCTGACGTTACACAAGCCTGTAATAAACAGGAAGTCTACTTGCAGAGAAATGGAGGTATTCAGGAATGTGTTGCTATGGAGCAAGTTGCAATTGTTAATAGTTTTGATTTGCTCTCAAATTTAGGAAAATGCATAGAAATCATGCTAATACGCTAATAAAGTATTTGGTAGGTGTCTATAACGTCTGTTCTAGGTTTGAACAAAATAATTTAAAGGAAAAATTATGAAAACACCTAAAGGTCAGAAGTTAGATGAAATATCAAACTTGAATAAAAAGTATCGGTACCAGTATTGGTATCGCCTATATGGGATGATCCCAAAATATTGCCGCCTTCCTATGTCATTTATGTTTTTACTGAAAGTGATTCTTGCAAAAAATAAAAATCACTATCTCTTTTTTACCAAAAGATAAATTAGCCAGCAAAAAAATAAATCACTTTTGACAAAAAAAAAAGACATCAGCCATTATTTCAGGAAGGTGACGATATGCGGTATTTTTGCACATCTGTAGTGACTACTACCACATTATCAATTTAATGAATGCAGTCTTAAAGATTCTTTTGTCACTAGACACTCACTTCATTAAAAATACCAAATACAGACATATTGAGTTCAGTTCTTTCAGTTTTCTTTTATTTTTTGTAACCAGAATTATTTAGAAAAAGATGAACCTAACTTTCTTCTAAGTGAGGGCAAATGTTAGTCGAACGGCACGAAGTAGCATCTGGTGGGGTGTTACTCTTCGCTCCGTACCCAAAAACACTGCAGTCACTCTGACACTTTGCCTGGTGTGTCATTAACAAAAAGATTTTGAACAGTGGAGATGATACGATTACATCTTCTAACATTTTTGAAGTTGTTTTAAAACTTCTCATAACTCGATTACATTGTCTAGCTAATTAACAGGACACACATCCATAAAGAAAGAGACATTTTTTTGTGCTTTTGATGACAAAAAGCAACACACATTAAGCTGTAATAAAAAAAGGAAATAGTGTAAGTTGTAATGCTCCCTGGAGCTATGGAAATATGCCTCCCTGCGTGTGTGTGTGTGTGTGTGTGTGTGTGTTTATGAGAGCGACAAAGAGAAAGCTGCTCTCATTATCGCTGAATATCTAAGCAAGCGCTGGCCTGCCAATTATGGAGTGTGACTGTCAAAGTTGTTAGCATGTCTGCACACAGATGTTGTGGCAAATCATCGCAGCGTATACATATATGACGAGTGCTATTGAGGAAATCCGTGTGTATTTCGTTCTGTGCCAAAGGTTACTTTTTTTTTTTTTGCAATGTGCCAAATTTGTTAAACCAGAGTATATTTAGATCCAAATCAGGACATTTTTCGTGGCTCAGCAAGTCTCGCGTCGTAGATACACCTGTTATTTGTCAAAGGCTGAAAATGTCAAAGAGTTTGTGGCCTTGAAGGGCACATATGAGCCAAACGGGGCCTGAAGGCAACATGATCAAAACACAGTAACGTGGAGGTAGATTTTGAAGCATGGTTCAGTAATAGGGAAGCGTTAGCCGCTAGCTGTCAGCTAAGCTCATTGATGGAAAGAAGCTTTCACAGTCACAGCAGACAGGGTGAAGCAATGTGAGGCAAATGCACTCTGTGAGGCCAGCTCATGTTTCCATGACTGTATTTTATTCAGCTTGTCAAATATTGATGAAGGCATACGGGTCAATATTAAACAGTGATTAGGTGTTAGTCCTTCAACCTGCCTGATGTTAATAAAAATACAACCAGCTGCTGCAGCTGGAAATTAAGATTCCCGTGTCGTGTGATTCGAAAACACCTTTTTTCCCCCTGCAGGAAGTACCTAATGTTTACCTTAGACTGCATACTCTAATTTAAAATGTGTTATCTTTTAACCGAAATACACACACTGAAACCAAACATTTTCTCAGACTTTCTAATGAGTAAGTGCAGAAAGAATGAAGTAAAAGAAAATAACATTAAAATGCCTGTGGTAACTTTATGATTCAGAATCTCATCTTAAACCAAATAAAATCTTCCTTTTCTCCCACATGAACATTTTTTTAAAGATATCCTTACCAGTGAAAATGTCAACTTTCTCTATATTTTGAGTGTCATCACAAAACAGAATTTTGACCTCGTCCTCAACATCCCGCCATTATCCTTAAAATTTAATAATTTTTAGGACTATCACCCTTAACCATTTACAATCACACCTGACAGTCTGGTGAACTTTGTTGGATTGCGGACATTTTGTTAGATTTTCAGCTGGTGCACTGTGTCAAACGATCCAAACCTTTTGACAAACCTGTTCACCCTCCTCGTCAGTGGGGGCGCTGCAGCAAGAACTACTGAAGGAAACAATACAAAATCCCCCCGAAGAAGACACTGAGCACAACTTCCTTCTATACAAAATGCAAACAAGATTTTAGCAGTTGTAGGATTTCTCTTTTGTCATAGTTTGGTTGTCTTTACCCAGAATGCCCTGTGCTATAGTTCGCTTCCTGCTTTCGCCGTGGTCTCTGGTACGTTTGGCGTTCACATGTGCATTCAAACCGCATCAGGGTTCATTAGGGTTTTAGGTGACCTAGAGTTTGCGTTTTTGGTCCTCATCATAGTTCTATTGCACATTCACACCTCTCCAAACAAACTGGACTTTCTAAGCAAATGAACTAGAGTCTTATTAAAGCAGATTAAGCAGTGATGGTGTGATTGCAGCCTTAATTCAGTAAAAAACAAAGTTAAAAATAATCTACCAAAAACCATTTGAGTATTTTTCATAAGATGAAAAATACTCATCTTATGTATGAGCATTTTCCTTATGCTCATACATAACAAAAAAACAACAACATAAACCCCCCCCCTATAATCAGCATAGGTGAAACTATCTGCTTAAGAAAATTAACTGAGAATCAATGTTCAGAATATCACTTCACTGTTTAACTAAAATGTCAGTCCTAAATCATTTTAAGTCAGACAGGAAGTTCTGAAGAGAGCCGAAATAATTCAAAGGGAGTAAGGCCTTTGAGGTCTGGCAGGTTCTCAAGCCCCCAAACTTTCCTTAGATAAAGTGATAAAGACACTTTACTCTAAGGCTGGGTTTGGTACCAACAGAATAACAATAGCACTCTGGCAGCAGGCAGTGAACCCCTGCAAGGTTACGAATATTCGAAGCAGGGAAGAGACAAAGTTAGTTCAGTGTAAGTATCTAGAAGTTGTGACTTGCAGAAACAGACTAACTCTTAAGAGCATTTCTGGAATATATGCTGACATGGATGGAAATAAACTGTTTTAGTATAGCAGCTTCATAGTCCTAAACGTTACATTTGGACATTGCTTAACAATTGCAGGATCATCTTGTGTGGAGAAAAAGATTATTTTATCTAAACGTAAAAAGTCGTAACGGTGAAAGACCTTTGTCGAAAGTACAAAACGCCTCTAAAACTTCAGATTTCTTCAACTTTAGTTTGGACGTTTACGTGTTAGTCGCCTCTTTGAAGAAATTTACAATGAATCGTTCCGTTTTAAACCTTTTGACAATGAAACGTTTAAGTTTTGGCTGACGGTTGTGACTGTTGCACTTCGACAAACCCTGAGAAGAACAGCAATTACACAAAGTTTGAACGGCGTCATTGGAAAATATGAAGAACATTTCGTTCTGTTGGCCAAAGAGGATGATGAAGACAAAGATGAGCTTGGAGAAACGGCCTTGGACATCAGTCACAGGGAGCATGACGGTTTCTTTTCAGGCCGCTGCCAGCGAAACAAAATCCAGGTTCTGTAAAATTCAAATAACAGAAGCTCTCTGAACAGGAATGCACTCAAATAAAAAGTAGAGGATGTTTTCCCTCCTAAATCGTGCTCCGTTCATATTGATTTTTCTGCACTGACATTTGAGATGACTACAACAAAGGGAGACGAAGATCAACAAACTTGAAGGTGCACTCAAGGCCGTCGGAGGAGCGCAATTCACGTGGATATTCCCCATGTGGATTAGTTCTTTGATAACTGTTTTAACCACACAACAACAGCTCTCTGCGTGTCGCAAGTTGAACAAAAACGTAACCAGTCCCTTTAAAAAAAAACAACAACAAAAATTAAGAAAAAGAAGGACACGTTTATTCGAAACTCTGCGGTCTCAGCCGCAGCGAGCCTGAGTCTTTATGATGTGCGGGAATAAAAGCAGAGGAGTAAAGTACAAACACAACGAGATGCACGCAGCGGTTTTGATGATCCAAACTAAGAGCGAAGATCCCATGGGGGGCTTGAAAACCAGCGCTGCGGATTTTTTCGCCGTCACAAACAAACAACAATTAGTTCAAAGACGGAGAGAAATTCAGAGTTAAAAACAAGGGACTTTCATCCTGCAGAGCCTCCGTCGACATTTGATCATCGGTTGATGGCTAAAAAAGGTAAATGCTTTGGTCTTGAGAGCAATAACGCACCAAAACATTTCCATTTCTCAATCTTACTTTTTTTTTGTCTACTAAAGAAATTTATGGTGAATGAAGGAGACTACTTAGTGTGTATTAAAATATATTTCCTGCAACAGCTCTGCTTGATAAGTGAAAAATCAAGTGAAAACCAATTAAAGCCCAAGTCTTAATTGGAGTTTCTCTCATCTACACTGGCCTAAATAGCTACATACATGTATACAAGCGTGGTCAATGTTAACGAGTGATTAAACTAAAAACTTTAACGTGTTAATATTACACAATGCAGATTAATTCCATTACATACTTAGACCTAAAGGTCTCTCTCCTGTGTGGGGCTACTTAGTTACACGGCCTTGTACTGCGGTCAACAATGCAGAAGTCGCAACGGGAGTGAAAAGAAGAACCAAGAGAGTCAAACCGGTGTGTGCATTGGCAAATGTTGCTTAAAAAAAAAACCACAGCGATGGACGTTTGGATAGAGCCAAGGTAATATGTAGCCTAAATTATCCTTCGACCGAAGCACAACCTGTTTGTTAGAATTTTTAGATTGCCTTTGAGAAAATTTGCTTCTTTTAAAACTTACTAAATTTGAAAGCCTGGAAACCTGAGATATTTGGTTTGAGATAAATAAGATATTTTCTTTAACATGTTTTTGAAAACCAAAATTTCCAGCTTGCAGAGTTAAACATGGTGATGATCAGTTTTGATTGAGTGGTTGGGACTTTAGGGACTCCAATCAGGAACCCATTATGAGAACTTTGTCCATCTGACAAACACCTAACTGTCCCTATCAGATGAAAGAACGGGATAATGAAGATGGAGGACTACCTTTCAAATTGTTCAGCTTTTTCCCTCTGAACCGTTTCATTTTTATAGTATAAGCCACATGAGTTCATAGTTTATACTCAAAAATAGTCTACTTTGTAAAGTTTAAGTTAAAATTTCCCATAGAATTAGCCTGTCATCATGCTTTACATTGTGGACATCAGAGCAGCTTGTAGCCATAAAAACACACTTTCCTTTTCTCATAAGTTGTGCCTAAATCTAATAAAATGTTCCCTATCACAAGTTTTCCAGCTCTTTGACGTTCTTTGGAATCAGATTTGGACGTATGTACGTAAAGTTTGAGTTTCAGTAGATTGAACTCAAGCTACAATGCTCCGCTAGTCATGCTAACAGTGTTAATCAGTAAGATCCTGAAGACAGTTTCTAAAGTCAACTTTCACAGATGAAAGTAAAGTATGTGAACCCTTTGACTAGGCCTGTCACGATAAATTCAGCTGGACGATAAATTGTTCCAGACGTTATTGCGATAAACAATAATACTGTTGTTTTGAGACCATTTCTACGTAATATAATGGTAATGGCCAAAACACAAGGACACATTCCCAAAGATCAGTAAACTTTAAATTCTAATGAACATTTAACACTGGAACTGGAAGACATTTTAAATATCCCAAATAAATAAACAAAACAACAACTATAAAATGAATTTTGGAGTCTTTCTAAACAGAAATGTCCTTTTTTAAAAAAAAGGGTTAGATGACAACAAAACACCAAACTGAAGACTTTTATTACCCAGTTTTTGGCAGAAAGAGAGAGAAAATAAGAGATAAACGGTAAATCATGCCAACGGAAGTTTGTTTGAATTTATCATGCAATTAATTGATTTATTGATTATTGTGACAGGCCTACCTATGACTTTTAGTAGACTGATTGCTAGCACTAGCTAGCTAGAGTGCTCTGCTAGACATTGCTAACAACGCTAATCAATGAGATGCTTCAGTTTTTAAAGTCAACTTTTAAATGATTTGGTTTTTCCTTTTAAAATATTACAAAGCAAAAAAAAACAAAAACTGTTTTACAGCAACTTTGCTCACACACTGAGAGAATAAACTGAGTAAAACTGAACATACACACACACACACACACACACACACACACACACACACACACACACACACACACACACTGCTATAAAAATAAGTTGTATCCAGTAGTAAGCCTCAAAAGATACTCTACTGCTTTTTTCATACTCACACTTCAGATCAGCAGCTTTAGATCAAGTCACCACTTTGTTATTTCGAATTATAGAAATGGTAATTTTGTTGTTTTTTTGGGGGGGGGGGACTATATATTTGAAAGAGCTCATTTTTATGACTGCAAAGCGATAGGCGAGTGTGGCTCATTTTCTCCATCAAACACTCCCCGAGCGAGCCGTCCTCCATTCAGAGCTCATTTAGAAAGAAAGAAAGATGAGAAGAGATGAAGGGAAGAGTGAACCATCACACAGCCAACTGATGTGGGCTGGCAAAAAATAAAAAATATAATAAAAAAATCACACCTGCTAAAGTCTGTTCAATAAGGCAGCTGATCATTTCAAGCATATCTCTCCCACAACTTAAGCCAAAAGCCTGGAACCTCACTCTGTTACTCACTCCCTTCTCTTCTTCTTCCCCATCCTACTGACACATCTACTTTTCCCTCCCGATCTAACTCACTCCCCCACCTCGGCATCTAATCCGGCCAGAGAGGAGGAGAGGAGTGTGCATGTATTGGAGACAGATGAGCTGGCTTTAGCCTGGCTGCAACTCCGATCTACTCGTTGTTAAACACGGGGGCAAAGCGGGCTCTGTCAGCAAAGACGCACCCCACCCACAGAGAAATCAGCAACCCGACTAGCGTTTACCCATATGAACACACACGTGCACAACACACACACACACACACACACACACACATAGAGCTCGAGGGGTTTGCCTCAGCTGTGATTAGAAGGGCAGGGGTTGCGATCGAGGAGCAGAGGAGCGACGGCACATGTATTAAACATAGAACAATGACTCTTCGGAGAAAATGGTAATCTAAACACAGATGAAATATTCATGCGGCATGGCTGGCAGTGTGGTTCACCTCTTTCTGCTCTTTAACCAGATAAGATCCGTGAGGGGTTAAAGCAGAGGTAAATGAGACAGAAAGTGGAGGGGAGAGAGAGCAGAGAGCAGGGAGGAGGGGGGCGGAAAATAAAGAAATAAAAGAAACGCTGCACTAATGTACTGAAGCATGAAATCATGGCTGGCTTGTGTAATTTAGCTCTGGGATGGAGTGCACTAGCGAGAATTTCATCCCCCTCAGGCCTGCTTTTCAAAACACACTTCTGTGCACAGTACAGTAAATGTGAAAATAATAAATCTAATGCAATTATTTAGTGTGTCATTTTCCACTTAGAGGCTTTTTTTTTCATCCCCTCCACCCCCACCCCCCAAGTAAACACACTTTTGAATGTTTATGTATCAGGGACGAAAATAAAAGAATATACATCAGCAGGAGCTGAACAACCAATCACAAACATCCCATGGTGTAATTATTTAAAAAATCTGAGTAAAATAAAAAAAAATATTAAGCCATAATTCACTAAAATGTATGCAGTTCAGGACGGGTGGGAGTAAAAAACACAGATCAGCTTCCAACACCATGTTGGACATGAGGAAGGAGGCGTCTGTGCTAATATGCTGGACAATTTGTCTCACTTGCCACTTTTAGTTTAGCTTAACTGAAAAATGTTCAGGTTCATGTGGCAGGAATTCATCACGCCGCCACCATGCCGAACAGTTGAGGCGAGACACTTTTGGGAGACTTTGCTATAGATTGTTGATGTTTGACTTAACTACAAGGTGTCGGGGCTCTGAGGCAGGAAGATAAGTCCAAGTCCTCATCCCTCCATTCATATGCTGGGAAGTTGGACTGAGATGTTTGGGTAGTTTTGTTAAACTACTTACTGAAGACTCCTTGTTTTGTGCTCATATGAGCCCAAATAATCAGTTCTTCAGCAACGTGGCAGACAATTGGTATCTTCACAAATTGCAAAAGAAAATGGAGTTTTGTCAGATTTTAGAGGTTTAGGGTTTCCCTTTTGTCTTTGGTAAAAGAAGTAACAAGGTCATTTCTCCCTCTAGAGCTAGACTGTTGTTTTTGTTTTGGTTGTATTTACCCAGAATGCCCTGTGCTACAGTCCAGTTCCTGCTTTTGGAGCGGTCTGCGGTCCTCTTGGCTGTCACATGTCCATTCGAACCGCACCAAAGTTTGCTTGAATTGAACCAAGGCATTGGTTTTAGGAGGACCAGAGCTTGCTTTTTTGTTCTGCATCACAGTTCGACTGCAACTAGGGTTAGATTGAAATGGACAAAGAACCCTGCGTCCAAAACATCTATCCTGTACCACTGTACTGTCATTGACAATATCAGGACTTCTTTGCATTGTACTGATCAAGCTGGTGTGTACACACACAAAATTTCACACGCACAAACTTTGTCTGTCACTTTTTTTGGAGGACAAGCGATTGTTGCCTCATTGTGCGAGCTCCATAGGAAAGTGACGTGTTGAGCCCTTGTGTTTGACCTCATTCACAACGGCTGCACAGCGGCAAAGGTTTCAACACCAACACTCCTTTAGGACAAAGTCATGGCCAAACTCTATGCTTTTACTCTGGCACAATCAGTAAAACTCGAAGTGGATTACAGCGAACTTCAGCTCTAAACGGATTAAGTCAGCAAACATCTCATGGCATTCTTTTACCTTACTCTATAAATATGTTTATTGAAAAAAAAAGTCAGTTCTCTCTCACCTCTTGTCTGACAAAGAACTCTATTATCCAACTTCAAGCAATTTCTTTAAAAACACATCCCTGTCTTCATTTCCTTAGCAGCATCCTATTCTTTTGAGAATACTGGAGCAGAAAAGACACAACAGATTAGAGAGTTTCTAAGGTTAAAAAGAACTTAATGGATGTCTATGAAAAGAAACAACCCTGGAAACAAGCGGAAAAGAACAGTATTAATTCTTGTTTGAGGTAAAAGAGTCTCATCAAAGCAAGATGCCTGGTGAAAACCTCCTGTCGTGCAGGTTCAGGGGCTTTGGTCCATGTGCGAGTGTGTGTGAGCTCTGCCATTCACAAGGAGACGGTCCGATGCGGGGGCTCGGCTGCCATCCGTAACATCTAACATTTAGGCGAGCCGCAGAGATCTGAAGGCTGCTGATAAGCATAACAGCATGACAGGACACACACACAGAGACACACACAAGGAATGCATCCATAAGAAATATGTATTCACATGTGCCCACGAAGACCCTCAGACATAATCACACACACACACAGCATCTATAAAACACCCTATTAGACCTCATCCCATCACATCTGAGTCCACCTCATCGCTGACCTCACTCTATAAAACTTTAACACACCTTGGTGTTTGTGAACACACTCCGTAGTGTCATTACAGCAGCTCTAATAGGTTTGTATATGCGAGTCCGCTCCTCTGGGTTTATATGTTCCGAGTTTCCTCCACAGTTATTGGCCTCCCGTCACTGTCCGAAAGAGCCGTGTTAAATCTATAACCAGCCGATGGCTAAGCAATTATTGGAGAACAATGGGAGAGAGCGAGGGAAACACTGACGCTGTCACATAGAAGAAAGACCAAACTACTTGGCGGATGAAGTTTATGATGATCATCTTCACCAGTTGGTGTACACCAGGTGTCCGTAAGCTTCCTCCAACGCTAATGCAACAAATCCTTCTGTTTGCTACTCCTGAGTGAACTGCTGACCACATCAGCGACCTGGCCTGCTTTTCACCCCCAACGTCAGCCTCAGTGGGAAACCGTTTTGTGTACGCGTCCCTTGGATTCCACGGCGTTTTCCCGACACACAACGAGCACGCTTGCACTAGCACATTACCGAGGATAATTGCCTATGCATATTTCCTCTCGTGCGCTCACCGCTCACCCTGACAGCGGATCGGTTTCGAGTGCCAGTCGCGGAACCATTAATAGAAATTAAGTGCCAGCGAGAGCTACTGAAGAGAGACCATTGGAGCCAGAGCGGAGTTTATGTGAAAGATAAATACGTTTCCTCAGCAGAGTGGCTCCGTTTATTGGTAGGGAAATGCACTGTGATATGATAGAAGGGCAACAAATGACTGTGGAATGGGACGATATGGCTGAGAGAGAAGAGAATATGTTCTGGAATTACGAGGCCTGACCTGAATAAAAGATTTCCAAGCAGAAAGTTCAATCTTTGCTTGAACTTATTCAAGTAAGGCTTGAGTCACGAACCGCTGACAGATGCACTTAGAGTATAGTTCATTGGATATAATGTTTGATTCTTGAGTTGTTTCGGGTTTGTAGTTTGTTTATATTAGTCTTGCTTCTGTTCAGTAGGTTTTTAGTTATTTTTGTTAGATTGTGTCATTAATTTCTAGTTCAGTCATTCTTTGTCTCAGATTTGTTTGTATCTGTATTCAGTCGCTTTAAATCTGATCCCCCTAAATAACCAGTGCAACCAGTTTCATCAATCGTTACCTAATGAAGTTCAACATCAAGATTTTCAAGATGGCAGAGCCTTTATGGGAGAATCTGGTGTGATTGTTTCAACGTTTCTTGGTGTTTTTACAACTTTGTTTCGTCATTGTGGTCATTTTTCACTACTTTTCTCGTATCCAGGCCACGCCAGCTATTTTAATTGTCTGAACGCACTGCTGAACAACTGCGAAAAAGAGAGTTTTAACTACCACTGCTTTTGATAGTCATGCTTTTTATTAGCTGTTTTTATTACTTTATGCCAAGCGAATCCATTTCTCAGGTTGAATTTAAGCGTTTATACTTGTAAACGTTGCTGCTGTAAATCCCAATTAGATTTATTTATTTAAATCTGCTTAGGTAAAGGTTATTGTCTGTATAAATACAATTTCTTTCAAGGGAAACCGGAGATTTATTTAAGAATACATTGAAAATAGAAGCTCATCCTAAGCTCTGGGTATTTCACACCACACATCGCCGGAAACACACCTTCACAACACTGGGGTGGAGTTTATGAAAAAAAATGATTTGTGTGTTTGTGTTCCCAGCTTTAAATCAGATTGAAAATAACCAGGTATAATCTATCCAATCTGCCTGAGTTTTAAGTATTTTACAGAGAAAATGCCAAACACTTCATCTCCAGATTTGCCAAGTTGGCAGAAACATAGCGAGGGGTGATGAGAGCATCATTTCCCCTTTAACTACACAGTTATGTACCTTTTTGTGCTGGTTCATGACATAAATAAAACCCAGTGAAGTTTGTGCTTGCCATGTAATAAAACTCTAAGGGAAGCTCGTTGAAGTTCAGGTCCGTGAATCCAAGCTGAAAGCTTGCTTTTCTCCGTTTACTCTCCCCGTTCTGCAGACGAAAACCTGCCACCCCTTAACTTTCCCTCCCTCGCGGCTGGCTCGTGTCACACAGATTACACACTCGTCACACGTGTGTGCAAACACACTCGGCTGCGTCAGGTTCATGTCAGCTAATGAAAATTCAGCTTTATCTCAGGCTGTGTCACGGCCTTAATAACGCGGCGAGCGTCAGGCAGATTACGGGACAGCTGTAGAAAAGGTGGACGGGTCCTTGGACGGAATGAGTGCATATAAACACCTCACATCTTCAAAAAAACAAAAACGCTCACCTCTGTGGGTGCAGCCGCAATCTTTGCCCACTAGGAGGCAAGGGTGAGCTTTCCAAAGGGATTGAGGACGTAACCGAGCCTCGTTGCTGAAAGCAGGACTTTAATTATCAGAGGTAACTGAACTCTCTCTCATGCACCAAGCAATAAGCGTGATATATTTATTCAATTTGTCAGCTTTTTTTCTTTGTAAGCCTTTATCCTGCTAAAATGTTGCATATTTTCCACTCTCCATTAAATAAGGGAGCTTGTTGAGCTTGTTTTTTAAATTGCCAAGATGGTTCATCTGACTTCTGTCAGGCCCTGGAAAGAGAAAGCCTCCTGAAACACGCTCTCTCTGGGAGGATGATTAATCATTTCAGCTCTATTACGCTACAGGGGTTTTATTAACCTGCACCACTAAGCCAGTGTTCAGTGTTTTATCCCTTTAAGCTTCTTTTCACGTTACGTTTTGCAATTAGCATCTTGTTGAAGCAGTGACTTCTTCTTGTTTCACAGACATGACTCTGCAGCATGTTAATGAATGAATGAAAAATACTTTCCTATTTTTTTGACATTTCCAAACAAAATGTAGTTTCAAATTTCCTATTGGAACATAAATTGGTCAGTGTGAGAAAAAGTATTTTGTGTCACAATTAAGGTGAAATGGATTTCCCCACTTCCTCTTGTTCGTGCGCCGCAATAACTTTGTTTTCCTCACGCTGATTTGAAGATGACAGTTAAAAGATGACTACATTATTACATTTCATCCATGTAAAGACGAACACTTTTAGTCAACTTTTAGTTATCTCAAACCGCGTTGAACTAAAATCAATCTTGAATTTTGAACTGAAAAAAACGAAAAAGAGTGACACGCCAACTTAAAAAGAAAATTGTGTAAATGTGTCATGTGTGATCGAATTTTGTCAAACTTTACGTTTGTTTAACTTGTTAACTTGATAATGCACTTGAGTAAACTTAATTTGACTACTTGTGATAATTTAACTCATTATATTTAAACTGAATCAGCTGCTTCAGTTTTTCAGTGTAACTTTGAAAAAGTGAACCTGCACAGAAGTAAAGTTACTGGTACAAAAACACAAGAGATGCATTAGAAACCATGATTAGAAGCACATCCTAACTACGCATATCTTAAGCTAAAAAAAGAGAGAAACTATCGATATATAAAAAAACAAACTCAAAAAGATGTGACCCAAAACCAAAAAGCCACAGAAATACGATGTGTTTATGCAATGGACACTTAAGAGACACAAAGGAAAATGAATCAAAGATAGAAGAGAGAAATGACAACAATGTGAACCATAAGTGGTTACATTAGTACCAAAAAACCAACTAAAACATCTCGTCAGTCTCAGCTTTTCATATGGTCTTTATCTTATTTGTCTCAGTGCTGTAAAGAAAAAGGAAACTTCCATTAAAAACAGGGAGTCCAATGTCAGACTCGGAGACAGTAGCATTCTTGATCAAACAAAGTCCGGGGCCGCGAGGGACCGAATCACAACTCCCATTCTTTAGGCTCTGAGCTTCGCTGGCTGATCTCATGTCAAGAGGAGAAGCCTGGAGAGACTTTCACATGCCGGCTTAGACCCAGAGAATAGAGAGACGCCAACAGGTCCGCATCTGAACTCCTCCTGAACTGCGAATAACTTTGTTCTGAAGTCATTTGAAGTCGCGTAGAGCAGCAAAGGAGAAGGGAGGACGGGGGCTAAAGAAAGGGGACGAGCAGCAGCAGAGAGGATAGGCAGGAGAAAGGTGGTGAGGGAACAAGATGTTCATCCCGCTGAAAGGACTGAAGAAAGCAAGAAGGACGGGTGGAAGGCGAGAAGGCAGCAGAGACGAGATTCTGATGAAGATGCCGCCCGCTGAAGGCTCGTCAAGCTCTACTTCCACTTCAACCAGAACTTACACAATCACATATCTTTGGGATTGCGGCAAACTCAACAAGTTTCTTTTTTTTTTCTTTCCCAAACGTAACCAGAGTGTGCTTTTTCACTCATTTTGAACATGTGGAATAAAGAACTAAACCATAGAGCTATTGATATGTGGCAACTTATTTCCCAACTGCACTATAATTTATATGAATCGATTCAATTTCATAAAATACTTGAATGAAGGTATTAGTTACCTTGAGACCCAAAAGTGATTCATCATTCTGGAAAAGGAGAACACAGGAGTAACAAAGTTTGGGTCAAGACTGTAAGGTGTTAGGCTCAGTTCCTTGTACCTGATGAAGATATGGCTCTTCATACCGTGGTCAGCTAGGCCAAATAAGCAAAAGCGTTAGCAAGACTTCCTGAAGTGTAAACCGTTCAGGCAGGTGTATAACGACAAATTTGACACTGTTTAGGGGGATATACTATGTTATACCACATTGTCACACGGTGGATACCACCAGGGTAGAATTTATACTACCATAGTGCTATAGCATTAGCGTCTGCTAAATACCATGTTGATGCAATACTTTAGTGTTAGTGGAACTAATGTTCATGACTGGTGCTGGAGCGTTAGCACAACTAACCTTTCAGTTAGCAGTGGCCACCACTGTCCACTGCTATGAACAGCTTGTCAAAGATGCCTTTCACCTATTAAGAAACTAGCATGGGCTGTAGCCTACAGTCCTGAGTAAAGCAGGTATAAAAGGTGAATGGATGGAAGTCCCATCCCATTGTCAGTGCAACAGTTACTCTCCTTATCTAACACAGCAGTAACTAAAGGTATGAGGACGATCTGAAGAGGAGGTTGTGACGTGGTGTCGTATTGGATGTTTTAGCATTGTTGATGATACATTATAAATGATACAAGATGATACAAAGTAAAACCAGAAAAGAATGAAGACAATCGTTGGAGATGTCAGCACATACCGTACTGTGTGTGTGTTGCTTGTAATGTCACCAGTAATGTATTGTTCTCTTTTCCCGATGAAACACTCACATTTTCTTCCTTCTGATGAGACGCTGTCTATATCACCACTGGGACTGTGATGCGTCTGTCTGTGTGTGAGCTCGAGCAAAGGTGTGTGTGTGTTGTACCCTAATTAGCACCTAAACACACAGGAGAGTGCTGAAGCCTGACAACAGATAAATCAGCCAGAGCTATAAGATCGTAACACTCTAACAGAAGGTATCAGCTGCAGCGCGGCTTTACCACACTTGATAAATGATCAGTTCAGTGACGGGTTACAATAAGCAGCAGCAGCTACTTCTCAATTCCAGAAGTAGCTGTGTCCACACCGTCCACAGCGTCAGGCGGTGTGGACATCTTTGTGTTTGCACTGCGACTTCTTCCGTCCTAACTCACAAAAAGGTATAAATGATGAGACAAGCTGCGCCCCACTTTCATTTGATAATACTACATGCCCAAATGAATGGGCATGTAGTATGTATGGCTCCTTCAATTACCAGCATTACTCAAAGTCAAAGAGTCTCCACGCGCATTTTTCTTCTTTCAGGATTTCTCACTCTCATTCATTAATTTGAATATCTTCTGCGGCACCTGAGCAGTTCCAGGCAAACACAGAGGTGATTGTGCCTCCCTCGTGTGTGTTTTCCACCTTCCCCTCCCCCTTCTTAGTGTGTTGGACTCTTTCTCGCTCCGCTGCTGGAGGCGCAGCGGCAGTGAAGGAGACCGATCCCGGCAGTACAGTGCGCTCTGGCAACCGGTGCGTCCGCGCCTCAGGGGAGTCTGGGAGAATGAGTCCCAGCGGAGGTTTGTTTAAATGCTAGAGGGAGTATTTGCCCCAGACGAGCCTCTCTCGCACTAATGGATATGTCTGTGTTGTTATTAATAGTAGGATTGGCAGAGGAAAAAAAAATAAAAGGGAAAGAAATCAGGTGAATGGGATTATGTATGCATGTCCCCCCGCTGTGGTACTTTTCAGAGCACACAGCTGCAGCATAAAAAAAAGCACTAAAATGACTCTTACTCAGCTATTTGTAAGCTTAGCTCAGTTACATTTGAATTAAATGATGTTTAAGGTTTGATCCAACGCTGGCAGAGCCTTCGAACCACCAAAATGCTGCTCTAATTAATATTTTTATTCATCAACTCATTCAAAACTGGGTTTACGACGAGGAGAAAGATGAGCACATTTATGAATCCACTGAGAAGCATCACCGTTTCTGCTTTGGATCGTGTTTCGGTTAACTGTGCTGGGCTTTGTGACAAGCTGAATCTGATTCCTGCTCTCAGTTCAGCCCAAATGTAAGAGACGCAGTTACATAGAGGAGATGTTTTTACGGGACAGATAGTAAACTCACCATGAATAGCGAGCCCGTTAGTAGAAAAACGTACAAAAGCATAAGCTAACATAAACACTAATAGTACTTTGTAAAAGGGATTAACTTAAGGTTTCTTTTGATGTGACAGCCACAAACTTCGAGGTATTTTGGAGGGATTTTATGTTACAAACACAAAGTAACACAAAACAGCAAAGTGGAGGAAAAATGAGAATAGTTTTTAAAACTGAAAGTGTTTCAATAAAAGGAGAGCGTATTCTTCAAACACACAAAATGTACTGGGTTTGCAAAGTTACAAACTGTTGAAGAGCTACCAATACGGGATAAACGTTAGCATAACCGGATAAGGGTTAGGGGGAACATTTATGCTAACCTTAAATGTTAGAATACATGTTTTAGGGTTTATGCTAACCCTGAAGGTTAGCGTAGAGATAAATGTCCTCTTTTAAATAAAGATGGACCTTCATGTATATGATTTAACACTAAAGCTCTTTAATGCTGAAGCTTTTGGGGATTGTTCTGTTCAAATACTCGGTGTTGAAACGTCCGCACCGCAGCAGAGAGGAGTCGTCGTCTCCCACATTAAACAGCCCCCAGGCTGCTAGAATTGACTCGCTTACTGTCCTGTTCGGCGCTGTCCGCATTACCCTTTAACACATTTGCATAATTCCCATTTAGTGACTAGCCTGGCATGCTTTAAACCAAACCATTTAAAGAGTGTAAGGTGATATGTGGCAAAGAAAAAAAAGGCCAGAATGGAGGTTTTAGAAATGAGGTGTTAAAAAGGTGCTGAAGCAAAGTGGAGTGAAGGGGAGGAGGTGCAGCATTAAAACATTTAGACACATGAGATCCAAACTAAGTTGTGCTGATGGTTTGAACTCTTCAGGTGAACAAAGACATTAAGCCTTATGTGCAGCTTGAAATTGGCTATGCTGCCCTCATGTGGCTGAAAAAGAACATTGCTTCCAGTTCTGAAACTTCATTGTTTCTAGTTCATAAAGTTGGACCAGTGACCATTTTCACCAGCTAAGCACATTCATAAGCTGGCATTAGACATAGTGACAATTTGAGCACAAGCTGATGCTTTAGATGTTCCTAACAGTAACATGCAATGTGAGAATCGTCCTGCCACATTTAATCTTAACACAGAGTGTGACTTTAAACTGGATGGACTGCGCCTTATAGAAGCATCCATACCCTTTAAACATTGTCAAAGATTTTATCATTTCTGCTACATGATCAGTGGATTTTATAGGGATCTTATGCTTTGAAAAAGTATCTGCTCTCTCACAATTTGTTTTTTAAACATTTTTAGTTTTTTTGGTCAAATTTCAGTGTTGCAGATTGTCAAACAAATAATAATGTATGAAGCTGGAAAGCCTTTTATTAAGAAGGCAACAACTGTCATTAGGCATTTAGAAAAACCACTATAACTGGTGTAATTAAAGTGTTTGGAGCTTCAAGTTGAGAACTGACGCCTGACGTTCTCCTTCAGGATTTTCAGGATTCTTTGTGCAGCAAACAGCCCTGAACCATCGTCTCACCACCAGGTTTGACTCTTCTTCTGTTCTTTTAAAAAGCTTTGTTCCTTCTGTGCCACTTGCCATACGAATGCTGCTAATATCAAACATGACTTCCAAGAAATTTGACGTTGTAACTTAACTCCTTGAAATTGGGCGTCTGTCTCTTTAAGAAGCTCCTGCTCTTTCTGAAGTTCCGCCTTCAGGAAGTCGTCACAACAACATTCCTCTATTAAGCCTTCAAAATGGTTCTTATGAGCATTTCATTGCAAAAGTCTGGAAAACGTTTTTGATATTCTGTTGAAAAAACAACAAAAAACAACACAATTTTGCAATTTGAGTGTCTCTGTAAAAAATTAAAATCACAGTGACAATGACTCGCTGTCTGTTCGCTTGGTGAGTCATTAAATACAAGCCGCACCGTCATCCTTCTACCACTTCCTGTCACTGCCTTTGTCTTTTCCGGCAGCAGTAACATCCAGTTGCTGATCATGCGACTCGTGTGATGCAAAAGAAGCTTTTCCATTGCCGTTTTGTGGAATACACAAATTTTGATACGGCCAAAAAGAAAACACCTAATCCTAGTACGAAAACTTTACTTTGAAAAACGAGGGGCTTTTTTTTTCTTTTTAATTGTCATGTTTAAGTTTAAAGGTTAATGGAAACGCAGCTACTGAGAAGTAGTTCCTATGAGAAGCTCAGTAGACTCGCAGTTCCACCAGATGTCAGCTAATTGCTGCTGCTAGTCTGAAGGAGCAGAGAGAGAAGGAAGTTGCTCTGTGAAAGCTTAAAAAAGTCAATTTTATATAATACCGCCCCTTTAAAGAATAAAGTTTTTCAAGGCCCTGTAAGATTAATTTAGCAGAATCAACATTTAAACAGACAAAACAATCAAGGGGAATGTGTTTTCTGTCCAGCTCAAGAGTGAAACTGTTCTCCAACAAGTACGCCGCGATGGCATTTCTTTGTGTTCAAGTCTGAAAGCGCTTCCGCAGCGCTCCTGTAAACGCGTGTTCTTCTCTGAGCTCCGTCCTGACGCCTGCATTGAGCTCCCTTTATCTCTGCGCGGCCCGGCCTGTTTTCATCTCCTCAGCTTCACTGAGCTAAAAGGCGAGATAAAGGAAAGCAGAGAGAGAGAGAGAGAGAGAGCAGCAGAGGCAGAGAAAGGAGGAGAGAACATCCAGTAAGTGAGAGTTTAGCCAAGAACAATGCTGTCTGCTTTCAGCAGAGGTTGTCTGCAGGAGACATTATGTCATGTGTTACGCCTTCCAAGGCGAGAAGCTGTTGCAGTCGATATCTCGCCGCGCGCCTCCAGCTCTCCGCCTCCCTCCCTCCCTCCCTCGCTGTAGGTGAAACAGAACCTGAGCGCCTGTGAAGAGCCGCTTCAGGGCTGCTCCACACATTCGCAAGGACTTCCTTAGCAGCAGCAGCAGCTCGCCATCGCTGCTGGCAAGGTTAGTTCTGTTTATGAAACCATCAATTACACATATTTAATTTAGTAAGAGAAGAACCCCTCCACCCCGCCACAGTGACTGAATCCAGACCGAGTGTCCCCCTGAGCACTGGGATAAATAGAGCAGAGGAAGAGGAGGAGGAGGAGACGGAAACCGATAGACTTCATTAATTCTGCCGTCCGTCTAATTGGAGTCCTCTTGGACCCTACAGCTGAAAAAAAAAAAACGGAGTCCGACATGACTTCAAATGAGAAACAGAACAAAAGGAATAACAGTAGAAAAGTTACGACGAGTCGTATCAGCAAGAACAGCCCCGGGCAGAATCAAGACTTCGTGTACGGCGCCGCGCCCTCGGGACGGCACCGAACTCCCCCAGCTGGACGCCGATTAAAATGAGATGGGGTTCATCCTGAAGAAATGCAAAAAAAAAAAAAAGAAGAAAATTAGACTTCAGGAGCTCATGAAGAAATGAAGCGGGGAGAGCGAATGGATGTGTGAATGGACTCGCCATCGTTAAGCGGGCATTTGCATAAAATAGATTTCTGACAATATGGTGTCTCTGTTGGGACAGAAACAAGCAACTGTGTAAAGATTATACTATTACAGTTTATACTGCAATAAAAATATGAATCATAAGACTTCTTTTTTTTTTACACACCTTTACACCTTGGTAAAGCTAGGAGAATTAAAAATAGGGCTGGAAATTTAGCGTAAAGTTTATCCTTTATCGTGAAAGATTTATCACAATATTTTGGTTTAGTTTTGTCTTGAGGTGAAATTTACTCTTTTCTTTTGCATATCTTTAGTAAGGTAAAGTGGTGTGAAAAAATGTCTTAAAGTTATTATTTTCTTACTCCAGTATAAAGTTGGGCAAGTTAACTTACAAATAGGAGTGGGAATTTCTTGTATCATTTATAATTTATCGCAAAAGTAGAGTCACACGCAACAATCGCAGGCGTAATTTGAATTTCTTATTTTGGAAACTTGAAGCAAATGCAGCGGTATTTGCTGATCACAAAGCGAAGCCATTCTGTGGAGTTTTAAACTCCTGGCCTGCAACTTCAGCCATACACATCCTGGGATAATTCCCTTCAGAAAACACAAGAGCTCTTCTGTTCACGTTCTTGCTGGAAAAGGCTGCTTTTGTTCTAAAAAAAAACACACACAGAAAAAAGAAACATAAAATCGGCAAGAGGACGTGGTGCAAGAGCTGATTGGTGTGAAAGTGGAAAACTGCAGGGCTGTAACGTGAAACAAGAACAGATCGCTTTGTCCTCCTGAGTAAGAAACTTCACTTTCCAGCAGAAAATTCTTTGTAACTAAACTGTAAACTCTTGACGGAGTAAAAACTGTCTTATATTCAAAAACCCTGTAGAGGTGTGTGAATGCATTCAAGTATCCAACAGACATAAAGTCTACTTGCGAATGCACAGATGCTGATTGATGGAGTAACAAAGAGTAGAGTTGTAAAAAGCCGCCAAAAAGAAAAACAGAACTTCATGAAGACAGGTCTTAAGAAAAGGGAGCAAAGAGCGATTTTGGCTCAGAGTAGCGTAGCGTAAAGCTAAAGCAGAAAAACATATATGCTTGAAGAACCTCGTCATGAACAAGCGTCCGAGAAGGCTCACCTCGCAGGAAGCTAACAACATGTGGAATCGTTTGTGCCAGTGAAAATGATGCATCGGTCTGCAACTTCATTAAAACACTCGATTTTGTTTTACCTGCCAGACTACTTCACAGTCGTCGAGTGGATGAGCCAACTGTTGCCCACCACACCCGTCAGCAAGCACACACAGTGCCTGGAACAGACGGTAAGGAAGACGAAGGACAATCTTTCACTTTTTTAATGCCGATAAGTTAGACATTTGAGGACAGACAGACAGACAGTGAAGGAGGAGCTGCATGGCAAACAGAACGGGGGTGAGAAAGCGTGGGATGTGGTGTGCAAAGAAGCTTCAACAAGCAAAACGTATTTAAGAAAGTGTTTTGTTTTTGACCGTCTGCGACGTCAAGGGGGTCAAACTCGTTTCCATTTTGGGCCATGTTAAAAATCTGAATGTTCTCTAAGGGCCAGAATGTATTGATAAATCCATTAAGCTGTTAAAGTATCAATAAATAGCTGTTTGGTTCGGGATTCGATTAAAATGAAATAATATTGAACATATTTTCACACTGATCAGTCTCTTGAGGATTGATCAGTCCTAAAGAGACTGATCTTTAAGAGCTATTGATAATTTAGCAATATTTGTAAGGATTTTTTTTACAATATTTGCACTAATGCATGAGGTTAAATGTGGCTTTTTATTAGTCGCCGTATCAATCATGTACAGTAATTTGACATCAAGTAAGGCTGAGGCAGCAGTTGCTTAAACCCGATGCTTTTGCAGCTAAATCGGAAAAAATGTAGAGATTTGTTGATTTTGTGTGAATTTAGCAGATTTGTGAAAAATTGGAGGGACTTACTGATGTCCTCTGGAGTCCAGAGGGCCACATAAAAAGCTACGGCAGGCCACATTTGGCCCCCGAGCCTTGAGTTTGACACACGGTCTACGTAGCGACGTGACTAAATCGAGCTGTCCGTGCTAGCAGCGTTGGTAGCTAATATCCTTCAGCCCAAATGGCAAAGCAAGAGGTCAAAAATTGGTTACCATGGAGACTGAACATGTACTGATGGATAGATATTATTGCTGACCAATGATTACTTTGGCATCAAATGTGAATGATGGTGTTTTATCTTTTGTATCTGATGAAAGGCTCTACTTAATGAAAATATTTTTTTTATTTTTCTATGTGTAATAATTGTAGATCCTTTTGTGCTATTTCCAATGTTGCTAATAGTAACTATTTGTGGCGAGGCTCCTTTAAGGACACCTGCTCTGAATCAGTCATGGCTCACAGTTTCCTCCTGCCTATTCTTAAACAGCCATAAAACAGTGTGCATAACAAAGCTTTTCCTACGACAAAACAAAGAAACACTTTATACATAAGATTATTCAGAGAATAAAATGTGATTTGGAAAGACAGACTCGCACCTGGAGGTAGATAGGATATTTATTGGGACATTTCATCAGCCGTGACACGTGTGGTTTGTGCTGCATATCAGATATCACCCAACTGAGAAAGCACTATAGCCCCGCGGCCGCAATGTTCAATCCAAAAGTGACACGGTGTGAAAGGCGGTAGTACAGCACTGGCGAAAACGTGGCGAGGTTACTTTGTTTTAAATCATGGAAATTAGCACACGAGCAGGTTCTCCTCTGAGGACCAGTGAGTTAGTCTTTCCCTTGTGAGTTGCTCACTGTTTTTCCAAACTCGCGTGTCTCTAACTGCTGTTTGTTGAAGGTACACCACTGTCTACTCATAAATATTCCACACAACCATGCTTCAAGGGAACTTAATTATCCCTTTGAGACTGGCTGGTACAACATGTACAGATCAATAGCATTACCTACACTTACACGGTTACATTTATTAGGGACAACCTCTTCTCTGTTGATATACAAAAGTCATTTTCTCTGTGTGCGCCTTGGCCGTTTGAGTAAAGTGGGAGGATAAGACGGAGGTTCCCTTCATAAAAATCATTCATGTTCATAGCAATCCGATTATTTATTTTTTTTGTAAAGCTGACGGCACTCAGCATGCCGTCAGCCTCGCATGGAACTGAGACGATGGCTCAGTTACATAGCGACTGAGTTCATGTTGCAAGAAAGTTAAAAACGACAGACAAAAATCCAAGGATTCAGATTTGGAATGTGGACACAGTGGTGACGTCTTTATTGGTAATACCACCTCAGATTAAAGTGCAGTACTGGTAGACTATAAGAGCCATATTTTCAAACTGAGGCAAAATACAACTGGTGAACTTCGTGGTAACCAGAAGAAAGTTTGGTTTTAGTTATGGACAGACCAACAGTGGAGATCTACTGGATGTAAATTCTGTACTTGATAAAGTTTCCATTAAAGAAGAAAGTACGAGTCATGGGGGGCCAGCCGAGGCATGCTAGTTGTCAGTTTATCCTATGCTAATGCTAGCTTATTTGTGCTAATGGTCAGAAAAGGAGGAAGGAAATCCATTGGGCAACCAGCTTAAGCATGCTAGTTGCCACGCTACGCTACGCTAACCCTAGCTTATCTGTGCTAATGGCAAACAGAGGGAGAAGGAAATCGAGTGGGTGACCAGCCTAAGTGTGCCAGTCGCTAGCCTCTCCAAAGCTAACGCAAGTGCGTAGCGTTCTCCTCCTTTGCTAGCAACAGCTGCTCAGTTCCCGGAGCCGGGCTACCTGAAGGAGATTGTAAAATAGTGTTTGTGTGAAAGGTTTAATTGAATCAGAAGTATAAATCAAAGGTTTTATTGCAGTGACTCAAGTTTTACATGCGAGGGAGTCATTTGATTTGAACAAAAAGCAAATTTATTTCAACTACTGTTAAAAGTTTTGCCACTTCCAGAATTTTGACATTTTTCCTTTTAAGTAATAACTGAACACATCAGTCAACCACTAACAATTTGTCAAAAGTCTTTTACCACAGGTTTAAAATATCCGAACTTGTAAAAGCTGCTATTTACGTTAGCAGGACTTGTTTTAAAAAGACTGAGAACGACGGACAACAGTCGAAGCGGAGCATCGCAAAACACTCAAGCAGAGAAGAGGAGAGTCGAGAAAAAATGAAAAAATAAATCAGAACTTAACCCTGAAAGTTGATCTCTTACATTTGAACTATAACGTCTTGGAATTTGTCCTCAAAGGCTTCAAGACTAAACTTGGACTCAAGGTTCAGGACATAAATCTTGTGAACAGTTTTATATAACTCAGGTGAAAGTATTCCAATAAAATAAGAGGAGAAAATTGTCCATTTATCCAGGATGTTCACAGACACTGGACTGTTAACGGTCTATAACAGTCTGCTCATCTTTTATAATAATGAACACAGGCATCTGTCAAACTGAATAACTATAAAATAAATTCAACTTATGCATCTCTGACACCATATGACCCTCACTTAAACTATTCTACTTTTTCTTAAAAATATATATATATATATTCAGAATTTTTAATATCAATTGTCATTTACTTAACACTTTTAACCTGATGATAAAAGCCTATGATGAGAAAACATCACAGGTAGGTTCGAGTCAGTCTTTTACATCGTCACATCAACCCTGCGATTTTCTTACTTTATTAAAAATTGGTGCTAAATACACATGCTCATTGTTCTTTTCTCCTTGCGCCTGAAAACCGAAGTCATATTCCTCGTTTGTGCTCACCATCTCGGCCAGTAAAGCCGTTCTGACTGTGATTTCAGTAATTAGACACCTGAATCTTGAGCCAGAGTTGTAAAACAAGCTTTTAAACACCTACAGCCGAGCTGAGAAGAACTTTATACTGTTATATTTCAACTGAAATGGAGTGGAGTCGTAAAGCGGGGAGGAGGAGGAAAACATGGAGTGCACACAAAGTTGTAAAAGTAGGGAAGTGAAAAAAAATAAATAAATCCGCTTGAGGTGCACAGCTGAAGCACTGTGGTGTGCCTCGCAGAATATTAATACCCCCTTTTTTAAAACAAAAAACAAAACTTTTTGTCGCAAAGCCATAAACTACAGTGGGCTTTATGGGCAATTTATTTAATAGACCCAAAAAAAAAGAACTAGCAGGAATTGATTTCAAGACGAAGACTCTTTCCATTCTGTCTTTTTAAAGCAGAATTTGTGTAGATGTTAATTTTTATCATGAATTTTAGTTAGAATTTTTTAAATAAGAAATCTCATCTCTATTTCAATCATTATAAACTATACATTATTGAAATCTTATTTGGCATAATTGGCTAATTGTCAGTTTGATCAATCTGCTTTTCTCCTCGAGCTAGCATAGCAAGTGCAAAACAGAAAAGTTTCTGTCAAGAAAAAGACTGAAGGAATCTTCCAGCAGCCCATAAGCAAATGCAGTAATTATTGAATATTGAATAAAAGTGGAAAAAACTCCCTAAAGCATTCGAGATGAAAGTCAACGTTTCATTTTATATTTTGTAGCCTGTCTGTGGTTTCCCCAAAGGGGTCGCCAATCTGAAGCTAAGGCTGTTTCGATGTGGCAAGATTTGGAAACCTATGGTATTGAATATTGATAGTATTCACGTTTTGAAATGTAAAAAATCATGATTTTTTTTCCCCTGTTACAAAATTATTCACTACTTCATGCTAGTTCTACACTAGTCTGGCCACGGCCTTCAAATCTGTCGGGGATTTCTCTCTTTCACTTGGATTCCCTCCGGTAGATTTTTCTACTGGACCAATCAGCAAACAGAAGGAGAAGTTGTGAGTTTCCGGTAAGCTTCATAGCACCAGACTGGTGCGCTACATACGTCATGGTCAAACGTTAGTGTAAAATGTAAAAATTTGACAGTCCAGACTTCCAGGAAGCAATCGTTTCTCAATCGCCAAGAGTTCAGACCCTATCCTGGTCAACTTACCAGGATAGTTGACCACATTAAATTTCAATAAAACAAAAATAAATTAAAGTGTGTGGTTAGAATTCCGGAGTCGCTGTATGTAAATAGCCAGTTGTAAAATACTGTAAATCATGAGGAAGTCGAAGAGGCCACAGTGGATTACAGCCAAATGGCTGCAGTAAAAATAAGCAAATTCCAGGAATAGGTTAGTTTAAAGGCGCAGGGCAGCAGAGCGGGGACGGGCCGTGTCGCCGCGGCTCCATGTAGGAACGTGTTGGACAGAATGTTCAGTCCATTTGTTTGTTTTATGTGACGGGGTGCGGGGAGCGCTCTGCCCACTGCTGACTGTCAGCATGTTCCAGGCACACTGGGGAACCATCATCTGCACCTAAACCACCAAATCTGAGCTCTCACAGTGAAAATGATTAGTGTAATCTAATTCATCGCTGAGCACAGCCTCAGCTGCGTCTCTGTCCTCAATCACACACACACACACACGAGCAGGCACGCGCACACACACACGGAGCATCCCGGGCTGTGCAACTTCTTCCCAGGAAAAAAAAAAAAAAGCCTCACTATTCAGGGGCATTTCTTCAGCAATCCAATTAGGTTTGATTTCTATTCAATTACTGCTCCATCAGGGAGTCGAGTGCAGATGCATTCAGTGAACTTTACTTGGGAATTCCATTACTTCTGAGAAAGTCGCTCAAGTTCCATGACACGGATGGGAAGCGCGGCTCGTAGTAGCGAAGACGAAGGCCAGCATTAGGCTTTCTCTCCCCGCGCAGCGGAGCGGTAGGCTTCTGGGGCCGCCAGGGGCCATCTGCGGCGTCAGCAGCGCTTCGGGGTCAAACGGGGGAAATCACGAAGGCTCTGGTTTAACAGAAAACTGCAGAGCCTCACACAGGAAGACATCTGCTCCGCGCGAGACCACAGACAGCAAACTGTCAACAACTATCTACAGACACCTTGGTGTGTGTGTGAGGGTGTGTGTGAGTAGCTCTTCACATACGAGTGCAGGACTGGAACTGTAAGAGGGAAAGATAAGAGCCAGCGCGTCTCGGTGACAGAGTCATAAATTATGACGTCCTGAAGATAAGAGCACACCAAGACTTCAGCCCCAAAGCAGAGACATATGTATATGTTCCAGGTTTTAGATTTATGTGGGTTATCCAGCTCTTCTCTGGACAAAAACTGCTTGTTTTCTGTTATGAAAGACGTATCAAACCAAAAGTAGAACAGAACATCTTCATATCTTTTCAGAAGACACGCACTTGATTGCAAAAGCCTGACCTACACTTCTTCTTCCCCCATTTTTTTCACGTTATGTCTACTAATTTCAACACATTGTAATAAAAACCTGAAAGGTTTGGTGGACACCACCTCTGCTGAGCTCATCATAATATCTATTCTTAGTTCAACGCTTCTAAACAGCATAATGGACAAACATGGTTATGACAATGTGCTGAAGGGGAAGTGTCAGAAAGAGCAGAAGCTTCTTAAAGAGACAGAGGCCAATATCAAGGTGTCAGATACGCTATGATGCAAAGTCAACGTTGAAACAGCTGAAAGGAATGTAGCTACCTGATTGTGCTACAAAATGGCAGTATGTGTCTGGAAAATTCAAAATACCCATCTTTAAAATGTTACTGTAATGCTAGAATTGAATTTTGTAGCTAAAACGGCAGAAAAAAGAAAAAGAAAAGAAGAAGCAACTAATATTGTTCTTGTCCCTGAACACATCCTCATCTCTGTGGAGCTGATCAGAGTTAATGAGAGGATTGCCTAGTCAAAGTCCTAAACCCACCTGAGAATCTGTGGCAAATTGATTTTCCCAGATGCCCTCCATCCAGTCTGACTGTGTTGGAGCGAAGGAAAACGGGCAAAACGTTTGTAACTGCAATGGAAGGTGGTTGTGCCAAGTATTGACTCAGAGAGAGTGAACACAAACAGTTGGAAAACTCGAATCCCTTCAGTTTAGCTTCACCTTTACCTGCTACTTTGCTGTTCTGTGCCAAACACAAACTCCAAATAAAACATATTTGTTTGTTGTCGCAATGTTACACAATGTATTAAAGGCTAAAAAGAGTCTCTGTACTTATTTTTGAGAAAGAAAAGATGGGAAGAAGATCACGGCGGTTTTAAATTACAGTCACCTAAAACAATTTAATTCTAGAGCAGTGTCCACATCGCTGGCCTTCCTGGCGTTGCATATATGTGAACAAGCTTTCCACATCAAATATTTATCTCCGTTTGAAAGCAGTTATGGATCAGAGAGTAAAGCTTAACCACACCAGCTTCTTATTGAAGGTATTTTTTTTGCAGCAGGCGGCATGGTAATGTACCTTGCAGCATAAAGGAAGCGCCCGACACAAAGGAGACAATTTCTGTCACAGATAAGTGCTGATATGAATCTCAGACAATGGCTTGTTCATGGAGGCGTATCTATATCCAGACGGAAAGGCATTGCCTTCACTTTTTAATAACACGGTAAGAAAAAAGACATTGTTTGGGAGGCAAACTCAAACTGCAAAGCCGTCTTTTATTTCCCCTTAAACTGAATCTTTCCCGATTTCTTTTTTTGTTTTCATCTCACGCGCAAACACAAACTTACAAACGTCTCCCATTGAGAGCTCTTACATTTGAGTTTATCCATTATCCATATCCATCAGCATCAATCACCCGGCCCCGTAACCGCTCCCCTGTCCACAGCCACGCACGCACACTCTCCCCCAGATACGCACACACACACACACACACACGAACGCATCCAAATGCCTAAACTCTACAACAGACTCCAAGAGACTCCGCGCGGTTTTTACTGCCGTGTGTGTGTGAGATGCTGACACCTCTGCACTCGGTCTATTGATTTTGTTGTCTCACACTAATGAGCCTTGCGTCATCCATCACTGCCTCTCTGCTAGCACTCAGCTGGCCCGCCTGACTGGGAGCGCTGACTTAAAAAGGGACAGGGGGGCTATCACCTTGCCACTCTGTATATATCACAGAGAGTTTTCTGAATACCATTTTTGAGAGGTGCAAACAGTAATAAAGCGGTGGGGAGGGGATGGAAAAAGGTGCCTATCTGTTTGAGATATGTGATGTGAAGAGCTGCAATGGGATAAGTGCATCCTGACATGATTTCAGGCCCCTTAGCCGCTGACATATGACCCTGCAAGGCTTCCTGCCTTTAACACTTGCCTCGTCATGTCACGAAAGTGCGTTTGGGTTGCGTTTGTGTGTGTTGGTGTGTATGCTGGGCAGTTCTCGAGGGCAGGTGTTGACCGTGGTGATGATGAGGGATGCTGGGAGGCAGCTCACTCCCATTACTTACTTGCACCTCTTAGAGTAGAGGCTCGAGATGATACACTCACTCAGCCATTAAAGGGTTTGTTACCGTGTTTCGAGTCATTCCATGATCCCCAAGTAGTGTCCGGATGTGTGTGTGCCTGGGTGCTGAAGGGCCAGCTTTATGTGTTTCCCAGGCGCATAGTGGCATTTCATAGCGCAATAAAGTAATTATGTTAACTTCAGTTGTTAAAAAAAAACCTGGTGTACATGTCAAATATGACAAAAGACATTTGACGCCTTGAAACTGGGTCTCCTGCTCTTTCTGAAACTCTGCCGTCAGGAAGCCATCACAACATGGCTCCTCTATTAATGTTTTTACCACTAGCTTGTATAATGTGCAGTTCCATCAGGTGTTTGCTAATTGCTGCTGGCTGGTTTGAAGGAGCTGAAGGAGGGCTGCTCTGTAAGGCAGAACTCCTACGACTCCGTGGAGGCTCTTCGGCCAAAGGCGGGGCTAGGTCCAACCGGGTGTTTGCGCAGATGAATGGTTGCCACGGTAAGATTAAAGGATTTCTCAAACATGTGTGAAGGAATCGAGCCGACACTCCGGGTGTGGTTTTGATGAGGAAATAATATTCAAACATAATACTGCTCCATTAAGGGTGTAACATGTTGGTTCGAACTGCAGCATGGGGGGTCAGGGATGGAGTCAAGACCAATTCCGAGGCCAAAAGTTTAGAAATTGCTCTTTGCTTTGAGTGTGTATTAGCAATAGATTGTGGTGTTGCTTTTGCATAATGTATAGAAGCAAAATCTCACACTGACCTGTATATTTTGTATATTTCTCCATATAATGAAGCAGAGTTGTAGCCTGGTGATATGATTAATTATAGATCGCTCTCTAGGCATGCATTTTGTTACGACTGTTACTCATCCTATAACCCTCAAAAATCAGCTTAGATACAGAAGTTTTTCATATGATCTAAAATATGTGAAGCACCATACATATCATCTCTAACATCTCCCTCTCTGCATTCCTTGTCCTATGTTGAAACTTGCATCATGTATTCTGCTTTGCCTAGCCCTTAGTGCATGTTCTTTATTGAATGTTTTATGTCACACATTCTACAAAACAAATCTTCATAGCCTGCCTCTCTATGTATATTTAAAATCCCCGAAAAGCTTAGTTTGAGCTTTTTTTTCCCTTTCTCAAAGTTTGTTCAAAAATGTATAACTAAAAAAAAAAAATAGAAAGAAAGAAAAAAAATGCATTTGAATACTGAGGAAAATGACCCAATTTGCTAATATGTGAACTTATAAGACCAGCAGATGAAAGTGAAACTAGAGTTGGTTGCTTCTAGACAAGAATATACTGGGTGAGTGGGCAAACGGTTCATTAAAACAGCAGGTATTTCCTATTCTCTTATCTGGGCTCCACACGTTTGGTGAAGTGCGTCATGGCACAAAAAAAAACAAAATTTCAGAAAACCTCAAAAAAGATACCTTGCGCAATTATATGGTCGATGAAACTCCAGCTGGTGATTCTGAATCACAACTTATTTCTTGAGTTCAAAATGACTCCTGATTGGCTCTCAGTCTTAAAACATGCAATTCAGGTTAATCAGCCTCTTAAATTGCTGTAAGGTTTAAGTGTGTGGAGGTCGTTTGCTGTGATGGACTGGTGACCTGTGACCCTGGGTCTCACCTAGTGACTGTTGGGCAGTGACGTGCGTTGAGGAAAAGTCTCTCCTGTAATCCTGAGGTACTTAGGAAGTAGAATAGATGAAAGAAAATCACTTTGTCCCCTTGACTTTTCTATAACATTTTTACGGTAAGAATCGCTCCATTTATACGCATTGAAATACATTAAAGTGGTACAAGGTGGGGCAGTGCAGTACCGTGACTCACCTCTTGTGGCGCTGTGTCCCACAAGGGAAATTCCCAGAGCTGTCTCTCTTTACATCACAAATATACTCGTTTACTTACTCATGTTCTAGATATGTTTAAGTTTCACAGTCTGTGTGGACATATTTAGTCTTTCTGGTCAGACATAAAGACATAATTTCTGTAAAACATATTTATATTTTACGTATGTGCAGACTTAAGGTGTCAGTTTTGGAGCAAGCTCCTTTTTCAAGTTGATGCTCACACGTCTACCATGAGCCTCGGTGATTTCTAGACTATTCTTCACCATGCAGTCCAGTTTTCTGTCATTATTGCATTTGGAGTGTGGCTCAGATGGTTGAAACTTGGACACAACAAGGTGCTCTGACACAATAACTCATGACCCTATTGAACAAACTCCAGTCCTGGAGGCCCGGTGTCCTGCAAACTTTTAGATGTGCCTCTGCTGCACCACACCTGAATAGAATAATTAGATCATTAGCAAGGCTCTGGAGAACTGATCTACACAAGGAGGAGATAATTAAGCCATTTAATTCCAGCGTTTTGTACCTGTGGCACATCTAAAAACTGCAGGACAGCGGCCCTCGAGAACTGGAGTTTGACACCTGTGCTGTTGAAAATACACAAAGTTCAAAAGTAAACCAACTGATTTAAATGACATCTAAAATTTCCGCCAACTTTAGCGGTCAAAACTTCGCCCAGAATCATGCCAGAAGCTTGCTGATGGCTACAAAAAGAGTGTTTTATTGTGAACTTGGTATTGGGAATAATGTGTGATTTAGAGAAAACCCACAACCTAAAACAGTACCATCGAAGTTGTGTGTTGTATAATAATTCTACCGTGGAAAAGTGATTTAATACAGCACACGCTGATGATGAGAGTATGTAAAACTTCTGGCTTGCTTTACAACTTCTTTTGCAACCATGAATCTCAATGCTTTGACATGGAGGATTGTGAGAACCCAATACTTCTGCAATACACACAAAACTTTTGCCTTCTGTCAAACAAGTAATAGGCAATAGCAATAATTTACTAGTCAGACCTCTTGAATACCAAAAGTCCTCCTGCTACAATATAATGTTTCTGTAAGGTTTTTCTACGAATCTTAATATCTCGTGACAAAATCTGAAGTTTTATCTGTTTTTATTTAGAATGGAAATGCATCACAAACTTACAAAAGCAAAACAGCTCTGTCATGGGCTTTCCAACTATTTCCATCCCCCCCAAAAAAACTTTACTTAAGAAGGAAAGAAAAAAAACAAAACATCTAAATTATTTGGACTAATTTTGAGTTAATATAAGGTAAGAGAGTCATTGACAGATTTGATTGCATCTTTTCATGTTGGCAGTCTGAATGATTAATAAAGGCCCGTTTTCACTTTACACAAACAACTAGTTGTCTAGTTGTCCAGTAGAGGCAGCAGAACAAAGGAGTAAAGGAAAAAATGAATCCCCAATGTTCTCTAGGGGCTCAAAACAAATATTTTCCAAAACTAAAACCCCAAAAAACATCTTCTACCTAAATCCCCCCCTTGTCCTAACGGAGCACTTTGATGAAAATGAGTGATCTAATCTCGTTAAACTCTTTGAGTGCCATCACTATTTGCTGGTGTCAGTGTGGATAAGCCACTTACGGAGCGCTGGGGGAGTAAAAGTCGCTCTCTATCGCTCAACATAAAGACAAACCGCTCATCCCAGCGCCGCGCCGGCACCTCCGACATCAACACTCGAGCCAAACACCACAGTGTTCGGTGTTCGTAAAAAGAGTAAGCACATGCTGCGCCGTCATGTGACATCAGTTTGCCACAAAAAAACTGTTTGTGACTTTCCCGTAACATTTGCCGGGAGGGGTTTCGTGTGCCCTAAAGGCTAACAGTCGCGCAAACGCCAAGACACACATTGAAAGAGCACGACAGACGCGCACGCACACGCGTTAAAAAGACCAGCAGGCTTTGGGAGCCGTGGCCTGACCTCTTGTACTCAGTCAAAGGGATGCTGTTAGCAGCACACAACAGCACCACTGATCCCCCCCGTTCCCCTCTTGTAAATTTTGCTCTTTCTCCTCGGGGGCCCAGAAGAGTGCTGTGTTGTTTTGTGAAAAAGAGGAGGAGGAGGGAAGAGGCAGCAGAACAGAGGAGTGAAGCCACTGTCTGTGTGTGAACGCTAAATCACTGTGTCTGCATGAAGGCCGGGATTGTGTGTCCGCGTGCGAACTTGCGTGCGCTTGTGGTGTGTGACCCGCTACAGTACGTCTGCGTGCAAGAAAAAAAAATAAAAAGAAGAAGCGGAGAACAAGGCAGCGACAGTCTTGGATGAAAACATAGACCAATGTTACAGGCCAAATAAGATTAACTGCTCTAATGGACACACTTATTTTCATTATTCTGCATGGTTGGTACAAACCGGAGCGAACAGGCGCACTACTACGAGCAGACCCCCCGAGGCAACGGCATCCTTAAAAAAAACGACTACTCTCAAGCTTATTCTACACTGGAAAGAAACTAAGAAAAAAATATTCACCCGTATTTAGAATGTCTAGAGGTTAATTCATTAAGAATTTCCGCTTGTACTGATGTTACAATAATTCAATATGTGCAATGCATTATGCGATGGCTTTCCGATAACACTGAGTAAGGAGTAAGTCATCTGACAGCGTGATGCTAGCCTAATAAAGTAGTGAATAATTGTGAATTTTTATTTTTTTATTTTTTTAGCAAATACAGATCTGAAAAGCAAGTTGTATATTTGCATTTAGCTCCCTTTACTCTGATACGTTTAAATGCCGTTAGATGTCCTGTACTCATAAATCAGTCGGGTGATTGATTGTATCCTGGTGTTACAGCAGCAGAAGGGTTTGGGGATTGGTTAGAGAATATCAGTGAACAAACACCAACATGAAGACCAAAGACACTTTAGGGAGATGTTTCCACCAGGGTTAGGCTATAGAAGAATGCCCCGAATGTTAAAGGGGATGTCTCGTGCAAAGTTCATTCTGAACCTTTTTTGTACGTCCGATGGAGTTTTTTTTATTGCTTTTAAAAACAGCCCACTCACTTAAAAAAAAATAAAAAATTTTCAACAATACATTAACATTTGTGGGTGTCTGGAAAATGAGCAGTTTCAAAATCCTCAGGAAAGCAACATCAGAAATCGTCCATCATAGCAACCCCAGTGGCACTCCACACGTCTCCTAGCAACCAAAGCTGAGCTCTAGGACGCTTGGTCAGGTGGTTTTTGTCAGACGGAGTCTCAGAAAGATTTTAAAGAGACACATGCCCAATTTCAAGACATTAAATTATGTTGTCAAGTTTCTTTAAGTCATATTTGATATATATAGCATTTTATAACAACTGAAGGTAACATACTTACTTGATTGTGCTGTAAAATGACCCCATGTGGCTGAAAAAACCATAATACTGCCCCTTTAAAGGGGACCAGTCAAAGTCCAGATCTTAATCCAATTTAGAATCTATGTTAAGTCTTGAAAATGCCTGTTCACAGATCCTTCCATCCAACCTTTATCTAAGAAAAATGAGTTATAATATCAGTTTCTAAATGTCCAAAAGTCAATTTCCTGTGAAACATTATTCTACAACATATTGCGGATAAATCCAAATGCATGCCACACTTTTAGGATTTTTAATTGCAAGAAATTAGACGAATGCGTCATTTTCCTTCTGCATTCACTTCCACTTCAAGGCTGAATATATGTCGCTCTGTTGAGCTGGCAAAAATGCTGAGCACTTTTTATTCTGATTGTACAGACCACCAGCCGTCTTAATGGGCATAAATAAATCAGCGACATTAAGAGGGCGGAGCCAGTCGTTCCAATTAACACAAACCTAAATATGCAAATGAGATGAGGCAGCATGGAAATATACAAGCCTATTGCACAATTAACAGCGCCGCTTGACTGAGTAGCATAAAAAGATTTTGTGATATCAGCATTGCATATTAATGCGACGTAATTAAACATGGCCGTCAGGGAAGGTCGGGTCCTTCCTTTCATTCAGAAAGGTGTACCATGTGACCTCCAACACAACGCTTCGGATTCAGGTGTGGCGTGACCTGCAGCCAGACAGATGCAGGAGATGACAGCGATGAGACGGAGAGCGTAGCGTTACGACGTTACGTCTAATCCCTCTCTGCCTCTGATTACCTAAGAACGAGATGGCATCTAAATCGGCTCCCTGGTCGAAACGCAGATGATCGTGATGATGGAGAGAGACGGAGAGAGAGCGACAGTGAAGGCGGATCGTCAGTTTGACATGATTACAGCACCGGCCTCCAGGGACCCGTGTCTTGATTTAGATTAAGCCGCACTCCTCAAACAGAAAGCAGCCGTCTTTAATGCGTCAGTAGATCAAGAGTCACATAAAAAATAAATAAATCTGAGGTTCCATCTAGTTAAATGAAGGTGGAATGAGTGCACAGTCAAAATGGCGTAGATCTGGAAATTTGAAACCGAAGGTTGCTTTTTTTTGTTTGTAATAAAACCCTATTTGATTGAAAAATCTGTTGCTACAAAGCGATTAACTTAAAAGACTGGACATTTAAAAATGAACCACACAGTAAATTCTGCAGAGTTAAATCAACACTATCCCGAGTCTATTTGGTCTTTATCAGAATTGGTGTCAATTTAACTCTTTTCAGAGTTATTTCAACAAGAAACTGAGTAGTTTTAACACTTGAAAAAGTTATAACTACTCAAACTATTGTTGAAATAACTCTATAAGAGCCAATTCTGAAAGGGACCAAATAGACTCGGCATAGTGTTGATTTAACTCTGCAGAATTTACTGTGCACCTTCCTTCATGAAAGGCAGAGACTTCAGAGGTCGACTCAGGGAAGAAGGTCGACTGCTGGTGATGAGACTTATGGCTCAAATTTGGAACAAACGTCCAGAAAACTGCAAAACTGCTGAAACACTGAGTTCCTTTAAATCAAGACTAAAAACCCACCTGTTTAGAGCGGCTATTGAACCATAATAAGCAGGAACAATGACCAACATATATGATTTGCGTTGATGATTATGATGATTCCACTTGAAAGCATGTAGTTTTTACTGGTTCCTCGGTTGTTGACTGTACGTCGTTTTTATGACTTTTTATTGTGTTTTTATCATGTAAAACACTTTGAATTGCACTGGTTCTGAAATGTGATAAACAAATAAACTCGATTGAATCAAAAATACTATTGCAATTTATAAACGGTACTGCCTCTTTAAATTATTTCACAGTAAAAGTACTGTAAATTAAGTAACAGATACAAAATCCCTACTGTAATTCTTTTAAAGTACTATTATTCATCTACTGTTGCACTATTTTGACATAAGATGTCAAAACTACTATGCTAAGTAATCTACAGAGATATTACTAGGTTAATATATTTTTATGTTTCCTACATCAAGTGGGTACTTGATGTACCATTTAGCTACTTCATGCTAAATGCTACTTTAGCATCAAGTAGATTTTATCAGTTACTTTTTGTCGAAAAGTAATTTTACCAATTATTTTAATTGATAAAATTTAATTTGGGTTGCCCTACTAGAGCAGATGAACAGCATTAAAGCCACTATAGAATCTTTTATCTATGGCAGTAATTAAAGACTGCAGTTTGTACATTATTTGTCTGTAGTTTAAAAGAATCCCTTAAGCGAAAGAAGTGAAAAACAGAAAATCTGTAGATTCTCAGCTCTGCGTTCTTTGTTCAACCTTATTTGCTATGTAATGGCTCAGAATGGTGAAAAGCAACAGTTCTGGTGGTTTCAAACTAGAACCCGTCCAATTTCATTTCTGTTTGCCAATGGAGGCACATTTTGGTTTAACAAATACAGACACAGAGGACAGTATGCACATAAGAAAGGAAGGAACTGAAAGAGAGGAACTGCTGAAAGCTCTTCCTCCTGTTCTACTTTGGCAGCTCAAGGAACATGCCGTCTGAAACGAGGCTTTTCTTGTGATGCAACAGATTTTTATCCTTGAGTGATTTAATGTACGAAGTCAAGAGTTATAGGTTCATTGCTGGATTTACAGGAAGCCAACATTGCAGAAACAAATTCTCTTTGAACTCCAGTGCTGTGAATTTTTCCACACTGTCCGACTAGATATTCTGGTAATCTTAAGAATTTTTGCAGAACACCAAGGCAGAATGTTGACAGTATTTAATTGGCAAAAGAAGGAAGTCATAGAAACATGTTTTGTCTGATAAAGAACATTTCCCGGTTAGAAAATATCTCCAAGGCCTCTCTCAATGATTAGGGAAGCCAAAACAATGCAAACGGCCAAGCATGCAACAGAAGCTGTGTTTCCATTGACCATATAACTGCACAATTTGACATTTCGAGAATAAATTTGCTCAATGGAAACACAGCTGTTTTGAAATAACCTGCTTTTTGAACTGCAATGGAAACACTTTTATCACGTCACATGAGCCACATGATCAACAACCAGATGTTGCCACTGGCACAAACCACGAAGAAGAAGAAGACGACAGGAAGTAGCTGGAGGATGATGGAGCAGAGAGTTTTTTTTAATGACTTATCACGTGAACAAATGTATTCATGTGTGACTTTAATTGCGTTCCTTATTTAATGGAAACACCGCAATTGAGAAATTGTGTTTTGTTTTTTTCTAATATTAGTGGAACACAAACAAAGTTTTGCACATATTTGTAATAGAAAATAACGAAAAGTCAAATGTGAAAGCAAAACTTGGGAAACGTCACAGTGTTCTTAAGGTGCTCAGAGCAACAACAACAAAAAAAGAGTCAGGATTCAGATGCAGAAAACGAAAAGTCATTCAGTGGCTTTTTGTCTTGGAGATCTACGTGATTGGTGTCTTCTGGGATCACAGCTAAGCGGAGCTGACTGTCAGTGGATGAACAATGTCGGGTTTTTTTTGTTGTTGTTTTTCCTGCGCTCTCTGACATTACCAAGCAGAAACGCGCACTAATCAAGCAGAATGTAGCAACTACTGAAGATTTCTCCTCTTCGTTCAACCTGTGGAAGGAAAAGCCTCACGTTGTGTCGTAACCTGGTTCATTTGGCCAAAATGTGGGAAGAAAAAACTAAACAGTAGAGCGCTGTCAAAGCCAGTTTTCACATGGTTTGCAATTTGACATTTTCCACCCACCTAAAGGGTTTTTAATACCAATCCCACCCCAAGGTGACAGCAATCCCCACAGACTAACGGCAGTGGTAACAAAAAGTGCTTCCAAGCGATAGACTTTAAGGGTGTCTGCAGGAAGCTATGCCAAGACACGGTGACACAATGATAAAATCCCCAGAGAACAACGACTTTATTGCCAACATTCCAGCACCAGATGCAACAGAGCACCACCAGATGCTCCCAGAACAAGCAGTAACTGGTTAAACTGGTTTTTGCTCCATGACGGACAGAAACGGACGTGTTCACAGACAGTTTTCTTTGTAGAATCTAGCTTAGCATGCCTTTGTTTTCTGAAAATTGTCTCAAATCCACGATGGTAAGATGGAGGTTTATCTCCAGGATTCATAACCTCCACAAAGATCTGCTTTAAGACTCTGTAGATAAAGAAAGAAAGTAACTCTCTGTAAGCTACGTTATGGTTTACAGCTCTTTCTGCGAAGGAGCTACAATCAGCCGTCGCTGTGTTTTGATGTAGGCAGAGATCTTATAGAATCCAGTGGGAGGCCTTGCCAACTCAAGCTCATAAACATTTATCAAACCCGTTGATTTGACATAAACTGGTACCGACGCTGAAACACTGCCGGAGACGCAACCGCGAGGTAGAAAGTTGACAGATGACACAATGGGGAGTGTAATTTTCCTCTGGGGAAGCCTGTGTCGGAGAAAGGTTCCTGAAAGAGATGGATGACGATGTCGGGAATGTGATGTTTCGAGCTTAAACACATTAGCAACACAGACAAAAAAAAAACAAACAGAAGAGGCAAAAGAAAAAATATATTTAAGAACGTAAAATACGGCAAAAATAAAACAGTTTGATCAGGTTGACAAGGTTTTGCCTATTTACAAAGCTGAATGCCATAAAGGCTCCGAATACATGAGCTGTTAATAAAATATCTGTATTGAAAACAAATTGGGGAAAATGTATAACATCTATTATTAAAACATTATGTAAAAATAGATACTAATCAGATGTTTATTGATCTTCCTTAGAATGAGGTGTGTAGCTATATATATCAGCTCATGAATCATGCTAACATATTAGCCTGGAAAAGTAGGTGTATGGCTAGAAAAGCAAAGCTCTTCTTAGTAAACTCAGCAAACAAATGGGCAAGGAATAAAGTTTGTGAGCTAAATATAGACTAATCTAAAGTTCAGATACTTTCTAAATAAACCACAAGCTTCTCCCTCCAACCATAAAAGAGTAAAGTGAGCTACAACCTCAACCTGTCAACATCATTTACCGTAATTTCCAGACTATAAGCCGCGACTTTTGTCACACGCTTTCAACCCTGCGGCTTATACAATGATGCGGCTTATTTATGCATTTTTCCTAATGGCCGCCAGGGGCACTCGAGCAGAAAAGGTAAGAGTGAGACAGGTGGAATATATGTGTCGAGGAAGACGCAAGTTTAATGTAACTTAACACGTCTCAGTGCACAGGAGGAAGATGAAGAC